>JBAMAX010002824.1:0-23308 GCA_037043745.1 Chymomyza amoena | reverse complement strand
AAAAGCCAATTATACTTGTAATGACGTCAATGTTAATCCGCGTAAAAAAGTTAGATTTAAGTTGATTGTTGAGGCTATATGCTCCACTTAGGAGTTCAGAATCCGTAGTAGTAGTAGTTTTAAATAGTGATCTATCTTGTTGTTGTTGAATGGAAAATCCTTAAACCTAATCCAGACAAAACTCAAGCTTTAATTTCTCAAGAGAATTAAAATTAACTCAATCAAATAAAGTTAGATCTTGTTAATGCTAAATGGAAGAATAGCGTCAAATATTTGGCCATTATTCTTCATAAATATCTCAGGTTCAAAGATCACATAAATTATTCAAATTAATAGTTTAGATATTGATATGCACTCTTTACCCCTTCATACATTCAAAGCAAATCCATGTTTTTATGCCCTGCACCCTAAGGTACAAAGGATGTAACATGCAAAAGGAAAATTCAGAAACCACCAAAGTTACCAAAAGTATTATCAGAGTGTATGAACGTCTAAATCTCAGAAATGGGAAGACCAAGAGCAAGTACATATTTAGTCTTTGTGACAATAATTTTTTACTGCGTAATTTCTATTAAAATTTACACTGGGGTACATTTTTTCGAGTTTAAATTCGTTCTCAGCGACCACAGACCACAAAAAGTTTTTCCACCCTGCACATAGCCTCCAAAGTAGGGAGTACATAACCTCAAATATCTCAAAATAATGATGCGATGGGCCAATTCTGATCCCATATTCCTATTCTACGCAGCAAATTGCTTGTAGGGCCTTTATTGCACTTAAATTAAAAACCTTTTTGAATTTCCAATCAAGCCTAAAATAACATATTTGATAAATTAAGTTAACTGAAGTTATTTTAGAGGGCAAACTGTGAATAAAAACCCATAGTAATTAGTAACTAACTTAATAACAAGCCTTATAACAAACTTAATAACTTTAATTCTAGGCTAAACAATATATGTATAGATAGATGTAAATACATCGGTTTGCAAAATTATTGCTACTCTTTCTGCTATTAGTTAGTCGTCGTTATATCTGTATTGGAGGTCAAAAATGGAATGATTCACGGAAAATTATAGTTAATCATTTTAACAGCCTATTTTGGATGACATAAACTGGAGCCACATAAAATATAGCAAAAATGGTTTTTCATTTAAAAAATGGCATACTATAAAGTCGGCTGCGGACGCCTTTGGGATACCATGTAACCACCACATTGCAATCAAATCCGATATAGTGCTTAATAACACCTAAAGATATTTTATTTGGTTACGATAGCTTTATAAACACACAAAACAAACGAATTTTGCACTAAACACGTTTTTTGAATGATCAGGGGTATATGATATAGTCAACCTATTTTGATCAAATTTGACATAGTACTTGGGAACTCTGCAAAACTTTTGAATGATAAAATTCGTTACGATGTCTTTATTAACAAGCGAATTATTCTTCTAAAACTTTTGGCCTTTTTCGAGGTCCTCTGAAACACTACAATGGGAGCTATATAATAGAACCTTAATATTATAAATAAAACTTCTTCTAATCTAAAAATGTACTTGCTCTAGGTCTTCCCATCTCTGAGATTTAGATGCATAACCTCAAAAGTAAAAATAAACGGCGTTTTCCGGGTACATTACCACAAAAATCTTGCAATTATGACGTGATGGCTTAATGGTGAATAATTCACTTCAAATTATACTCAGCAAAATAATTTGGAAATGACCGTAAGCTCTCCAACAACTGACATGACCCCAAAAAAAACCCTGAGTTTTATGTAGGTCTAAGAGGTGGTCCATTGAACCTAATTATGTACATAAGGTTTTTATTTTCGTAACCAACACTGCCTTTTCTTTCTACAATAACGAACTGTCTCCTTGATGATTTACCAAAAATTTACATTCTATTTAATACAACAAAATCTTTCCATTGGTCAATACAGGCTCAGGAAACTAAGCGTAATTTTGATTTTCTGTCATTTTTTTTGGTTTGTTTTGTTATTAAAACGTCTGACAATCATCCCGATGGTGGCTTCGATTAAAAACCGCACTACCCGGCCGTGCTTCGGAAAACAAACCAGATTATTTGATTTAGATTTTTTTTGAAACCGAATGTTTTGTGCTCCCAATTTTACCAAAACGAATTTTTCATCTGGTTTAATACCGATTTTTTTGTTACAATTTTATGATGTAATAATCTTTTTAAATAATCCTAATATTAAATTTATGACAACTTAAAGACGATTATTTTAAATTTAATTTTTTCCGACCAATGCAAAAAGTTGAAGTCACAACTGAAAACAAAGATTTTGGCATTTAGATACGCGCATGTATACGAACACATGAGCGATTGGTGCAACAGGAAATTACACAAAAATTTCCCAATTTTATTCAATATTATTATGAAATAAATATTTTTGTGAAAATTTGGCAACCATGTCTGCTGTTTTATATCAAACAAAAATAATTTCGGGCCAATAAAATATACAAATTTATCAAAAATAAAATGGAATATCGACAAAAAATTCGTTTTTCTGAAGCACGCAATTTGATTAAAAGTGTTAGATTTGTTGTTTTCGTTTTCGGGAGCACGACTGATAAATTTTACCTACATATAACTACCTTAAAGTATTGGGTGTACAACAAAGTTTTACCGCTTTTTTTATGAAGTTTGAAGATTTTAAATACAATAAACTTTTTAAAGACTTACCTTGCTTTTAAACTCCACTTACTTTGGAGTCAGCATAGATTTTTACTTTCTCAAATGTCGTGAGTTATTGATCAACCAAGTGATTGCCGGAAAGGGTTGTCGTCTCAGTTTTTTCTATGAAAAAATACACTTCGCACAATCTAGGAGGGCTTTATCATAAACGCGATTCATGGGTACCCAAATTCAAGGCAACAGTTTCGGTTGGTGATTTGCCTAAGTCTGTAAGCAATGTAAAGAAAGTGATCCGCCACAATCGAGAACGCATTGTTTTCAAGAATTTGCAATTTCACGCCCTTGATAAGAGAGATTTTATAATTTCAACCCATATAAATGCTCAGTGTGTAACTGCAGTTCCAATTAAACTGCATCTCAAGGAAAAACTGCATATTGTATAAATAAATAAAAACCACTCAATGCGATACGTATCAAAACCTTGCTAAACTTACAATAAGTCGACGAATCTGAATAGTGCGAACCAGTTTCAAATCCAAATTTACATAATGTAATCCAAATACATATATGTATGTATAGACAAAAAGTAAAAACAAATCGCTTACCAACAACAACAACCACAACAACAATAAAAGCAATGACAATGACAACCGTAAAGATACAAAGTGCATGCACTCCAAAGCTGCGGAAAAAGAGGCCCCCAAGTTGAAACCGAAGTCACTTGCCAAGCGCCGGAAAGGCATTCGAATGAAGTTCATGGAAATCCAACAAATCCAAAACGAAGGAAAAACTATTGCAAAAACTCAATTCCATGAAAGTTGCAGTCACAAGCATTATATGAGCATTGGAGCATTGGGCACGCTTAATCTTGCCTAGACAGACCTACCCAAGCTTCCCAGAGCCACTTTGGTTTAATTTAAACAAAGTTGAGCTACATTTCATGCAAATTTCATTAAATATTATTGCAATTTTTTATCAATCTTTAAAGTTACAAAACTAATGAAGCGTAAAATGAAAGGAAAATCAATTCAATTGCACTGGAACTTACTTGGAAAAACTCGTAGAAGCCAAAGACAACACTGCGAACTGCTTTGTCGAACCGTCGCGAATCTTCTGAAGTGCTGGGAAATGTGCAGAGGCATATTTACTGGCAATTACATTTGGTAGATAATGTCAACTATTCGAATGTGACTAACCTTAAGTAAAATTCTGATTTAGTTGTTGCATAAATTTTTGTGAATGCATCCGAATCCAAGCAAGCGTCATTTTGTCAATCTACCAAGTCGTCATTTTGCCAGCTTTGAAAGGTATAAAAATGGTGTCGTTGCTTTGATTTATGAGCATACTATATAATTATAGAGATGGCCAAAAAAAAAAATGAGCACATATAGGTACCTACACATATTAATTTGCAAATTAGCTCAGACATTTTGTAACGAAACCACAAAAGCCGATTTTGAGTGGTTTTAATTATTTTTTCCTTTGTTAACTCATAATTGCAAGTTTTGGCAAACTCTAATGAAAATCCATAATAAGCTTAACTATAGCACTGAAAAGTACATACTCGGGCACCCACTATAGTAATCGGTAACGAAAACAGCTACAATAACAACAACAACAAAAGGGCATGATGCCGCAGTTTGTGTTTGAAAAGGGGCCGCGAACCCGACAATTGCTTGTAACCACAAATTAGTTTGAACACCACAAAAACCTCTCAAAAAATCCGTCAAAAAAAATGGAAATACAAAACGGCTTTAAAACGGCTTCAGTAATAATAAACAAGATAAGTTTCAACTAGGATATGGCCGTTTGAATACGCTATATCTATAAAGATATAGATAAGATAATTATAAATAAAGATTTAATATATTATTGCATTCTATTTTATATTATTTAAATTATAATCCTCAAATTTTTTTCTCAACATCAATCCCGAAAGTTTCGGGATACATTATGTTTTTATATCCATGGGAATATCTCCTGAAACTCAAAGTAATGCAAATATATAAAAACCTCCTGTAACCAGAAGATTCAAGGACGAATTGATGATCTTGATCTTAAGAAGTAGCAGCTATGTAGAATCTTCAGAAAATCGTTTATTTTTGTAAATAAATTAATAAAATTATAAGTTGGCCCAGTTTTAAAACTTTAAACGCATTTTTCTCGAAACCACTTTCTTTCGAGTGGCTTCACGAATCGATTTATCCGATCGATTTAGAATTTTGGAAAAATTTTTATAAAATAACCAGTGAGCCCGGCAGACGTTGTCCTGCACAAACTTTTTAAGTACTCTTAAAGTGAATAAACATCGTAAGATTCTCTGGTTAGCTTATCTGGAAAAATATAAGATTTTTAGATTAGTTTGCAGCTCGATTCAAACTTGCATCATTATTTGTCGAATATCGAGCTTCACGGGTGTGTTTTAAACGAATTCTTTCACCTTCATTGCGATCTTCACGTTCCTGGGCAGTACGATTAGATTGATAATTAATTTGATTCGTTGCATTTCTTCCAATTTAAATACATCATGCTTTGATCGATTAGGAGACGGCATTTCAAATTGTCCTAATGCTGTATTAGCCATCGCCAAGCATAGATCTTCAATATGAATTAAAGCTTCTTTGTAAACTTCCGGCGTAAATTCCATCACTGGATTACGTTTTGCTTGACGTATTCCAAACAAAATATCTTCTGATAAATAAATTTGATATTTTACCCACAATTCAGGTGCATTTGATGGAAAACATATTGCCAAAATAATCGCAAATAGAACACGTATTTGATATGGATAAGCAGTAATAGCAGCATCTGCTAAAGTTTGATCCCAGTGCAAATCATTTTCCAACAAATTCAATTTTTGACATACCTCTCGATACGTTGCACACAATACGCCATTCACTGTTCTCAATGATTGAGGCGATGTTGAACCCCGATATTCACAAATATGCGTATATCTCACGAACCAATATATACAAATACATCGAAATCGGCTTAAAACCTCCTTATTGACAGTATCTAACACACGCAAAAATCAGATTTGAAATTCATCGACGCGTTCATGAGAGCATCCATAACACGTAAAACATAAGTTTCTTTTATATATATAGATACACAAACTTTTTTAATAAAAAAAAATATAATAATAAAAATTAAAAATTCGATATTTTGGTTCTTTCCCAAATCAATCCTTAAGCGATTTGGGTTATATCCATATGAATATCTCACGCAACGCAAAGTAATGCAGATCTGCAAAAACCTCATGTGACCAGAAGGTTCGAAGACGAATCGATGATTTCAAAAGGTAACAGCTATCCTCTAATCAGCTCATCTACAGAAAATCGTTTATTTTTTAGCTATATGAACAAAAAAACCAACTCTGGCCAGTTTGAAAACTTTTTACGCGTTTTTTTCGAAACCACTTTCATTCGAATGGCTTTACGAGTATCTCAGTCAATTTTATTCGAGTCTTTTTTATTAAATTTTGGGCACCATAATAAACTAGGCTTTTGTCAAAATAATTAAGGGGGGAGACCGGTATAGGAGTTCGAGATTTTGTGAATTTTTTACATTTTTAAATTTGGGAGTATTTTATTCATGTTTTTATATGGACTTACCGGAAATAGTGTCGTTAGATCGTGCTGGCCATGGACGATTGCCATCGGAAAATTTTGCTGATGGGCATTCATGGGATAACAATTTTCATCTGTAAATATCACAAATTTTTTTTTTCGTTAGCAACACATTTCCTGAGAATATGACCCTGATGGTGTACAAAAAAATTTGAAATTGTATTTTTTTGAGGTGTTTGAACATACCATTGTGTTTTTGTACCATATTTTTTCACCTTTTTTGCATAAAAAAAACATATTTTTAATAATCACATAATCTTTTAGGTTCATCTAGATTTAAATTGAATAAAGAATGTTCACACCAAATTTCAGAACGATTGGTCAATAACTTTTTAAGCTAGACTGCCCACAAGTTGAAAAAAGTCGTTTCGAGAAAATCGCATTTGAAATAAAATATAGCTTCGACTCCGGACCGACGGTCCGAATTTAGCTTTCAAATTTAGACCACATATTCTTGACTAAGTTATACTTATAATTTATGCAATAAAAAAAAGTAAATTTTTTTATCGGTCTAAACTGGTTGCCCCCCTTAAAACTTTGTATTATATAACTCATTTTTCCTGATTTTTTATGAACAACAATTTTATTTTCATAGGTGCCATTTATTTGAAAATTGTTATTTTTGAAAGCCCCTAAGTGGTTCACTTGCTTATGGTCCATAAATTAGCGAGAAAATTTCTTAATTATATTTCAGCTCATTGGCGACGCCAAAAAGTTGCAGCTGTAGCGGGATTTCGTAGTTCTTTACACGCGCCATTTTGTTTATTATTACTTTGCAAAAATCAATATCTATTTGGATTTGTAATATAAAATCAAGTTTCTTTAGAAAAAAGATAAAAAAAGTTTTTTAAAAAGCCATGTTCCGCGCAAGTGATACCCATATTATATAAACAGGAAATTTTTTATGCCGTACTTAAATTTTTTTTGAATTTAATTTTTTAAATCTTTGTATTAGATTGTTTTTTCGATTTTGAGGAGTAACTTACAGTCATGTCGATAAAAAGTTTTGTTCACAGGATATTAACGAGTAACTAATAAAGTTAGAAAGAAGAAATTAAAACAGATTTTTCGAAAAAATCTCGAAAACGGGGCTTAAGAATAAAAAGTTGTCACATCTTTTCTCTGGACCCAAAATTACCTTAATAAACACTTTTGTGCGTTAGTTCTCTCGATAACCCTTAAATTTGTAAACTAGTGTAATCGATCTCAGAGAACTGTGTTGAATTTTAAGTAGCAACAATCGCTGACAAGAGCAATACAGATTGCAAAAAAACCCGAATTGATATTCATTAGAACTTTAAAAGACTTTGTCAAATATGCAAAATTTTAGAACATAAAATCAAGAAAGTTTTTTCAAATCGGCCAGAAGTTTTTGCCAAAAAAAAGTGGACAAAAAAATATAGTGCATTGCTGAGCAGATATAAAATTAATTCCCACTTTATTTTGAACCCACATTTAGGTCATAATTTAAAAAGCCACCTTGTCTTGGCTGACATTCCCTTTTTGGGCAAAATTGAAATTTTTCCCACAATTCCATTACTGTCATTCGGTTTCAATTCTTGCATTGGAACAATCTAAAATGTAGGCCTATAAAAATTATCTAAAATTAACACAAGTCTTTATCTGTTACAAACTTTTTCAAGATGCAATGCCATTGGAACTCCTTCAACAAACAACTATCGTCGCTGTCTGTCTATGTAACAGGTTTTTAAGTTAATTTAAACGACTTTTTTTTTTGCGCTTTTTCATTATTTTTCGCATTTTTTTCATTAATTGTTTTTCGAAAATTGTTTCTTTACTTTATAACACCCGGAAAATTATCAGGTGAGATCTTATGACGCTTGACGTTTTCAATAGAAAGGAATTTTTGTCTACCTGTTTGAGCCGAAGCAAACCAAAACAGATAAGTAAAATAAGTGTAAATTATTTTTTAATTCACTATTAAAATATTGGTTAATATTTACAATTTATAATTTGTAATACATAATATATACATAATTAACTTGTCTTTGGACGGTAAGCAATCACACCAGACTTAAAACTAATCCCAAAAATATAGTGATTTCTTAAAAAGATTTAAAAATAACTAAATAAAGTACAAGAGATTTTGAAAACGTAAAAAGTTTTACGTATAAACACCGGTAGCAAAAATGCTAACAGGTCGCTCAAAAAGTCCCCGGCCTAACTAAGAAAAACACAATATTTTAGCGAAATTCGATTTTATTTATCAACATAATTTCCATCTAAGGTAATACATTAATTTAAAAAATAAAAAAAATTTTTTTTTTGAATTAAAAAGCACCATACAGGCCTCAGAATCGTCAATTCGTTGTTGTTCCAGCGGCACCCACTTTGCCAACTTTATTTTCATGCCCAAATGTTCATGCAAAATTGTGAATACGCTGCCTTCTGATAACTTTGAGACCTTAGCTATCTCCTTCAATTTTAATTTAGGGTCGGTCAAAACGATTTTTCGAATTTTTATGATGTTTTCTTCGGTAACACCCGTTTTTAGGCGATCACTGCGTTCAGCGTCCTTGGTGTCAGTACGGCCACGTTTAAATTCGTTATACCAGTCTTTAATGGTTGATATCCCTGGAGCAGAGTCCGAGTAATATTTATTAAGCCACTGTTTAGCTTCTATCGTATTTTTTCCGGTTAAAAAGCAATGCTTACTTAGCGCACGAAATTCTTTTTTTTTCCATTTTTAACAAAAACACACATTGACGTCTATAACTTGAGAGCGCGTTAACCAAATGACATGAATTTTTGACACATATCTTATGAAGGATGGCGCTATCGAACACCATACAAAAAAATTTCATTGGTGTCGCCCTCTATATGTCATGTCGGGGACTTTTTGAGCGACCTGTTACATACCTAGTTTTATAATTTTTAATTTTATTGGTTTTTTCATATATTTAAAAGTAATATTTATTCTTAAGTTAGATTTAAGGCTTTTAGAAAGGTATTCATTGTTTTTATACCTTTTGGTGGGTGAGGCACTTATAGTATTACGATAAGCTTACGGCTTATTTAATTATTGATAGTTTGAGACTTATTGTGACATCTGTATTTGAATGTCAGTCGAATTAGGTTGCGAATATCCTCAAGTCTATATTATATATAATGTTGCTATTTTTAGTAAAATTTGCTAATTTTTTTCATTAAATATAAAAGTTCTTGGATTCTTTTTGTGGTGGATGAATTTTTTTTTATGATTATTTTAATATTTAGATTACGTTTATGTTATCTTGATCAAGAATTTCATGGTGGGAATTTCAGTTTCTTTTTTTCTTAGTTTGCCACATATGTCATACACAAGCTATGAAAGCTTCAGAGAAAAAATGACAGAGAGCTTTATACGGTGATGATTAGGCAAAAATTCGATCCAAAAATTGTGCTTTTTTAAAAAAAGTATTTTTTTGTGTTATTTGAACAAAGTTTTTTAACTGAGTTAAGAGAATATTTGTCGCATAACGAAATTAATTTATTTATTATTTTGTATGTACGTAGTATTTAATTAAGTGTTTTTTTTTTACAAATTCTTTTCATTTGCATAAAAGGCTTTTAAAATTTTAGGCTTTTAAAAATTTTTAATTAAAATTGTATACTTATATTCATTTTAAGAATATTATTATTTAATATATTAATATTTTTCAATAAATATAATCAAGAGAGCTTATATATTTTTTATATGATATTCCAGTTATATACATTATACATATGATATTTTAGTTACATACATTTTGACGATAATATTTTTAATGATTGTTTCTCCGTAAATATTAAATTAGGGTATTTGCAGTAGCTGTTGTATTGTTGAAAAGCTGCGCATAAACTCAACTGGCTTAAGCGTGAATACCCTTTATATTAATGCTTCTACTTTACAGATCTTGCTTTTTGACCCAGCTAAAGGGTGATTCACTAAGACCTTTTTTTTCAATAGGGATTTTCGTGTGGATCACGCTGTCAAAGGCAAAGTTGTTCAGTATTCATTGGCAAATCATCGTGGAAAGCCGAATGATCTTCCTGCACGTTGCCGTTTTAGTGAATGGGCTCTTGGTAAGATCGATGAAAATCCGTTGTTTTCGACCAAAATTTTGTTCAGTGATGAGGCCCACTTTTGACTCCACGGTTTCGTGAATAAGCAAAATCGCCGTGTTTGGGGAGAAGATCAACCCGAAGAGGTTCACCAGCTGCCATTATATCCAAGAAAAACAACGGATTGGTGCGGTCTGTGGGCTGGTGGCCAATGATTGTCCGTATTTTTTTAAAAATGAGCAAGGTGCGAACGTTACCATCAATGGCGCACGTTATCGGACCATGTTAACGGACTTTTTGCTGTCTGAAATTGTTGCCCGTGATCTCGACGACATTTGGTTCCAACAGGATGACGCTCCGGTCCACATTGCCAATGAAACAATGGCTCTATTGCGAGGTCAATTTGGTGAGAGATTAATTTCACGTACGGGACCCGTACCTTGGCCGTCAAGATCGTGCGATATCACACCGTTTGACTTTTTTCTTTGGGGTTACGTAAAGTCAACAGTTTACGTGGACAAACCAGCAACGATTGAGGCCTTGGAAGCCAACATTATTCGTGTTATTGGTCAAATACCAGTGGAAATGCTTGAACGAGTCATGGAAAATTGGACCTTCAGGATGGACCATTTAAAACGCAGTTGCGGCCAACATTTGAACGAGATTATTTTTAAAAAATAAATGCCATAAAATATCCTTTCGAAATCATAAATAAAGATCCCATCATTCCTTTAAAATTTGGATTTGCCAAATCATTAAAAAAAAGGTCTTAATGAATCACCCGTTACTTAAATGTAATAACTACATAACAGCTAATAACTAGAAAATAGTTAAGGAAAAGTAATATTGAAACTGAGCTCTGTACATTTTGTTATTGCGAAAGTCCTAAACTTATTCAAATCAACAGTAACCGTGACAACCCTAAATGAAAGTTGCATTATATTTGTTTTGAATACTGGGAAGCGGAAAAAGTTTTGTTCCTGTCGGGAATCCTATTAACATAAGGAAAAGGCTTTTACTTTGGGTGTAGCTTCTTAGCCAAAAGAATGACACTTCTCACCCGCCACAATAGTAAGGTTTTACTGTAGGTTCCTCGACCAATTTATAATGAATCTAGTTATTGAGATAATATCAAGGTGAAGGATTAAACACAAGTGGTTTCTACATCATAGAAAATCCAGTTTAAGTCCATTTAAAAACTTTCTAACAAAAGTCACCACATTTTCCTAAGCAAATAAAAAATTCAGCATACTCTCCGCAAGGGTATGACAACATTGCCAAATCCATAGCTACACCAAAGGTTGCTACCATAATAACCCGTCGTCAGCTGTAAGTGCAAAATCAGCAAACGATGTTCGCTTTTATTTTCTTGCCTCCAGATGATTCAAGAGATGATGAGCGCAGACAAGATGCAAGATGCACAAAGACAAGAAGAAGAAGCGAGTGCTGCCGCCAAGATACAAGATACATATGTATCTCCGAACGAGTACATAAAAATAGATTTTTTCAATGCTGATTGCAACAGTGACGCATCATACTAGGTAAGTGCATGAGTCAATGACACAGTCACATCTCTAAAGATATGTTCGCAGATTTTGTAATTTTTTTAAAAACGTGCGCTTCGACGTCATGCACATACCAAACAATCACTTTGGAAGGGTCGCTTTGTATCTGTGGGATACACAAGAATCGGAAAGGTATTTCATTTAAATACGTAAGCATATTGCAAATAAAAAGCATCAATAAATGCACAACAACAACAACGTAATTGCCTAATATTTGCTTATATATCGTTTTAACTCGAAATTTGCGCAATGTGGTTGAAAATCATTTAGGCATATTATTTGGTTATTATTATTTCATTATTGCTTAACATCATAAATTTTTATTTGATTTACGCTGAAAAGATTATTATGAGTTAATTTTGTAAAGAGCAAAACAATTTTTTTCAAGCATTTACTTGCAAATTGTTAAAAAACCACATAAAACCATAAAAAGGGGTCAAGAGAGGTTGAACTTATCAATAGCGAATAGTTGTGACCCATTTCAAAAATATGAGTTTCGTGGTTGGTGTTGGGATTTAAATTTAATGTGCATATAAGCCAATAAAAGTTGGTTAATAATTAGACGTTTAAGCTGTAGATTTGCTATATTAGGTTTGCAAAAATGGCCAGTTTGCTTTGACTTTTCAAATTCCGCATACTCTTTGTGTTAATAATATAAATTAAAAAAAATCCCCTAAATTGTTGCCACAGCTTCGCACTTTTCGATTACGTTTTATCATTTTCAACATTATTTTTTAAAATTCCCCATAATTTTACAATTATTTTTATTACAAGGGAATTTTGGCATAAATAGAAAAAAAAAATCTTATTCATGATACGTATAGTCTACGGACGCAGCACTGCATCATCTGAAAACCTTAATTGAGGAATCCCTAACTCATAAGGAGGTTGCACTATGAGCTTTCCTGAAAATACAGGGGCTTTTGATAATACCTCCCACGAGGCTGTCAACGCATCACTGGCCAGAAGAGGCCTAGACATAACTAGCAGCTGATGGATAGCTTCACTACTATCATCCAGACAGGGGGGGACAATCCACCACAGTAGTAGCAACAAGAGGTTGTCCTCAAGGCTCAGGATGAGCTGCTGGAGGAACTAACGAGCTAAGGCATGCTATGTCAAGGCTATGCTGATGACATCGTCTTCTTAGCAAGAGGCAAGCATGAAGAAACACTCTGCGACATTATCCAGCTAGGTCTCAAAGAAACTAATGACTGGTGTAAAAAGGCAGGCCTGAGTCTCAACCCTGCCAAGACTGTTATAGTACCCTTCACAAGGATAAATAAACTTTGAAGAATGAAAAGTATAACCCTATCGGGATGCAGTATAGAATCGAGCAAAGAAGTCAAGTATCTTGTAATGACCTTTGACTCCAAACTTAACTTCAAGACTCATGTAGATAAGACGATAAATAAGTGCTCAAGAGCTACAAGTACTAAGATGACTATAGTTTGGGATAGTAAAGCGTGCCTTAGCACAACCAGATAAAAAATGCAGAAACTGCAAAGAATGGCCTGCATATGTATGACAGGAGCTTTGCGCACCTGTCCTACTGCTGCCTTAGAAATATTAATGGAGATCGGCGGAAAGCCACATTAATAAGAATTGGGAGGGTAGGGGATGACTTAAGCCTCACCAAGAAAGATGCTGCAGATTTAGCAAAGGATATGCCTATGCTTCTGCAGCCAAGGGACCTCTCTTGCGGCCAATCACCCTATGAAACCACATAATTAAAGTGGTACACAGACGGATAAAGGAAGTGGCCTGGCCTGTGCTATCGAAAAATGTGCAGAATTCAATCTACAAAAAAACTACCATGAAAAGGATATTTCCATCTTGTCTGATAGTCAAGCAGCAATAAAGGCATTAAGTAAAGCCAAGATTACATCAAGGCTGGTTAAAGAAGTGAGAACATCACTGGATAATTTAGGATCCAGGAACAAGCTCACGATTATATGGGTTCCAGGACACAACAATATTCCTGGAAATAAGCTGGCAGATAAACTTGCAAGAACCGGTGCAGCAACACCGCTAATCGAATAAATCACACTGTGGATTTGGTAACCACCTGATACGGGAACTACTGAGAATAGAGGAGAATAAAAAACGACTGCTTCACTGGGCGCAGATACCAAGGCTTAAACAGTCAAAAAACCCTCCTCTCCAACTACAACCGTAGTCATGATAACGCGTGGGAAGAACACCTTGAGAATCATGACGGGCCTTCTGACGGGACATTGTAGGTTCCGCCACCACATAAACAAAACAGAACAGAGAATTAAAATCCAAAGAAACAGCTGGGGCACTCAAAATCATGGAATGGCCACGCCAGTCGCCGGACGCGAATCCCATTGAGCTGTTGTGGGATGAACTGGATAGAGAGGTGCGAAAACTACGTCCAACTAGCGCGAATCACCTGAGGGAGTGTCTGAAGAGGGCTTGGGAACAAATACAAGTTCAAACGCTTCAAAAATTAGTCGAACGAATGCCGAGAGTCTGTGCAGCCATCATCAAATCTAAAGGAAACCATATTGATGAAAACCACTTGATTTGATGTTTTTCATTCTCCTTTTTTTTTTCGAAGAAAAATCGAAATTTTTGGCGAATATTATTTGTAGTTCATTTATATATAATGTTTTTTCAATGTATCATTTAAAATAAAACGGTCCAAGACCGACAAATAAGGCGACAAATACAAAAAACATGAAATTTTTCAACTGACCCCAAACTTTTGCAGGGTACTGTATACATTGGAACATTTTTGAAACGAAACAGTAAAATTGTAGCCACATAAAAATTTTGGTAATTGGGGGCACTAAATTAAAACACAACCAATTATTTTTTTCGTTTTCGTTTTCCGGAGATCGGTAGGTATACATTTATTTATTAAGACAGTAAACCATCATGAAAAATTTCTTGAACGCAAATCCGAACATGCATTTCCAACTAATGACATACTTTTAATACTTTTTTTCTAAAGTAGAGTATATGAACAAAAACTATTCAAAATTTATTATACATTTAAATCGTTTCCGCAATTATAACACTCTAACGCTTCATCTAATTTTTAACAATTGAATATAATAAAATCTTTATGCTGGAGGCTTAATTAGATCTTTAATAACACAATTTATCTTAGATATGAAAAAACTGTTAGAAAAGGAAGTTATTTGGAAAAAAGTATTATAAACTTTTTTTTTTTTTTTGTAATATTCATCAATTTGAGGCAGACATATTTGCACTACTTTTCACATTTTGCTAAAATATAGTACATAAATTAATACATAAGCTTATCTTTATATACCAGCAGCTGGTGGCACCCGGGTGGTCAACTTGCTTAGAGCCCCGCTGTAAATGAGGCTTAAATAGTTGGTTAGGCATTTCACATGACAGCCATATTAAATTGTCTGATAAACAAGTAAAAAGCTGCTATCTATATAAACGCAGTTAGCCCATGTCTTCGTGTCATTTATATATATATGCGGATAAGAGGGCAGGTTAAAAATTAACTACTTTTAAAATTAATTATATTTTTATTATACCCTGTACAGTATGGTACCAAGGGTATATTAAGTTTGTGCAAGCCGAAAATGTATGTAACATATAGAAGGAGACGTCGGAGACACCCCAAAGTTATCTAAAATATGATCAGGGTGAATAGAGAAGTCGATATACCCATGTCCGTCTGTCCGTCCGTCCGTCCGTCCGTGTGAACGCCTAGATCTCAGAGATGGTAAGAGCTAGAGTTACCAAACTTTCACATTAGATCCCATATTATTCCATAGGAGGCAAGTTTATTTTATTTTTTTGATATCGGGGATAAATTATATAGCTCCCATGGGGTGTTTGAGACGACCTCGACAAAAAAAAATCGTTTTAGATGAATAATTCGTTTGTTTATGAAGATATCGTAACCAAATTTGGTATTCGAAAGTTTTTTATAGTTCCCAATCACTGTACCAAATTTGATCGAAATCGGTTGACTATATCATATAGCTCGCATAGGACCGATCGGCCAAAATAACTTTTTTAAAGAAAAGTTCGCTATATTTCGTTTTTTAATAAAGATATCGTAACCAGATTTGGCGTTTGGAAATTTTTTAGATCACAAGGTGGCCAACTTGAACAAAATCGATTGACTATATCATATAGCTCCCATAGGTCCGATCTTCCAAAAAATCGATTTTTTAACCAAATTTGTTGTGTTTCGTTTGTTTGTTAAGATATTGGGACCAAATTTGACATTCGTGAGTATTTTATAGTTCCTAAGCACTGTACTAAATTTAATCCAAATCGTTTGACTAGATCATAGCCCATAGGACCAATCGGTCCAAAAACACATTTTTTATACAAAATTCGATGTGTTTTGTTTGTTTGTAAAGATATTTAAAATAAATTTGGCATTCAGATCTTTTAAGGTATTTAAGCACGTGTCAAATTTTATTGAAATCGGTTGACTATATCATATAGCTCCCATAGGAACGATCGTCTCAAAAAAAAATTTTGCTTAAAAATTCTTCTGTTTTTGGGTTTTTGTGAAGAAATCGGACTTTATTACAAGCTAGTGGTGCAGGGTATCCTAAAGTCGTCCGCGCCCGACTTTGCGTCCGCCATTTTTTTTTTACATATTTTTGTATACTTTCTCCCAAAGTTTGGTTACCAAAAAGAATTTGATCGAAATAAAATAATATAATGCGATCAATTGATGTTCTACAAATATGGTGATTAAGAGTAGGAGCTTCGCTTAGACAGCAAAATTATAAAAGGATCTCAAAGTCTGGCCAACAGAAGCCATTAATATAGAAATAGTGATGAAAAAATCAAAAGGAACAGTCAACGCAGCAGAACTTTTTGCAAAAAGATGGCATCATTACCTTGGGCATTACAATAAATCCTAAATATAATATATTACTGCAAGCTATTGGAAAGGTATGAAGAGTCAACTCTTTTTTCCTAAGCAACAAGCTTTGAGCTACTAATTCGGGCTGTTTCCAGATTACCTTTAAATGCTTTGGTCATCTAAGCAACAAATGCCTGTTTTGATCATACGAGGGATTACACAGAATTAGCCAACCTAACATACTAGTATTTTATCCATGTTGGTAAACTCACTGGAAACAGTCTCTATAAATGTGGCCAAAAATAAACCATCCAACACTAGTTTTTGAGATTGACTAATGCTGGGACGGCCCTCAGCAATTGAGATTAGAGAGCATAACATAATTAAGTTCGAATTACCTTTAAAAAAAGTAGCTTGTTTCGTTTTTGTTTTAAGACAAAGTGTTTCCATCCCAGCTCCTATGACTTTTATGCCTGCCCTCGCATTAAAAAGTTGACCATAATTGAAGCTTTTGCGTAAACGTGTCTAGGCTTTCGGCGCTCCATCTCTCAATGTTTGGAAAATGCGATTTAGCTGCAGGCGTTGGACAGTTTTAATTGTAACTTTACTGGCCCGTCGGCCATGTCAAAAGTTTGCTTTGCTATGCTCCCGAAATTTTTCCACTTTTCAGCGAAATTTGAACAATTTTAATGACACTTTAAAGTGATGTGATTAATGCTTCTAAATGGGTCGACGTTATATAATCTATGAACTTTAACTTTAACTCTAACGAAGGAAATAAAAAACCTAACCAGCAACTAACTCATAATTTACAATTTAATATGCCTCGACTTGGTTTTTTTTTGCAGATTTAATGTAAAATTTATATCTGCCCGGATACGAGTAACCTTGAGCCATGGAGTGCCGTTAAGAAGATTTTTGCTCACGAGATCCGACAGTATCTGAAAAACCCCTACGTCACAAGTTGAGTAGTAGAAATTTAAGTAAATCGAGTCTAATCCGACTGCAACGAGTTATTGGCTACTAGTTTTAAAAAATTATTTTTAGCTTAACATTTAAACTTTTGACGAGTTGTTGGGATTACAAGAGATTATTACAAGCAATTTAATAAAGAGCATATAGTTTATACCAATTTAAAAAATGTGTCATTGAAATGTGGACAGTAGCATACGGTGAAACTGTTCTGAGTAAAAAAATGTTTACAAGTGGTACAAACTCTTCCAAGATGGCCGGGAAGATGCCAATGACGAGCCTCGCTCTGGACGCCCAAGCACGTCAACAACTGATGAAAACGTTCAAGCAGTGAAGAAAATTTTTATGGAAAATCGTCGAATCACTATCAGAGAAGTTGCTGAGGATGTCGGTATTTCGCTTGGCTCGTGCCGTGATATTTTTTCTAACGTTTTGGGCATGAGACGTGTGCCAGCGAAGTTTATTCCGAAATTGCTAAATTTTGACCAAAAGAACCGTCCCATGAGCATCGCTCAAGAGCTGTTGAATGACGTCAACGTCGACTCAGATTTACTCAAAAGGGTCTTAACTGATGACGAATCATGGGTATATGGTTATGATAACGAAACCAAAGCCCAATCGTCCCAAATAAAAGCGGCCAGAAGAGCCAAGACCGATAAAATCGCCGAGCACGCAAAACACTTATAACCTTTACGCATCTCACAACCAAACAAAAAATGCCATGCACTTGAAATTTGGTACAGATGTTCGGGAAGAGTGTACCAACACAACAAAATTAAAAAAAATCGATAATCGAAAATATCGTTGCTCTCGTCGAAATTTGAAAAGTCACATTATTTCTTAAGCACACCTCGTACTTGTGCCATTGTTTTAAATGTCACTTTATGACATGTAAATAAAAAGGCTAACCGTACCGAAACTTAAAAGAAACATTTATAGATGACTGTAAACCGGAATAGAAATTGTATTCCATCAACAATTCTTTAGTATCTAGTCTTAGCCTGCCTCAGGGTTTTTAAAATTTGGAGTTTGGAGCAATTCTCTCACTAAAAGTTGTCTACGTTGCTGGAATTTAGTCGGTTTATCATAATTTTGTCAAATTGAAAGCTTTTTGCATTCTATTCATAACACAAAATTATAACTTTTTTTAAAACTTCTTTAACTGAAGAATTTTCGAAAAATTCCAAGAAACAATTTAGTTGATCGTTTATTTATTTTTTTGAATATTTATTTCTAAAAAATAGATTTAAATACAAACAATGAACATAGTGACAAGTTTGACGTCTATAATCGATTAAAATATACCCGGAAATTTCTTTAAATATTGTACGATAGATCTTTCGATTTTAAGGCATTTTTGCTGTCCTTTAAAAAATACACAACGATTAAATGCATTTTGGGCTCAAGCACCAGCTCACGAAGTTTCTGTCCCAAAAACATCGTTTTCCAATTCGAAACTGATTGATATTCTGCATAGATATGGAATCGCTATAAACTTCCAAAAATTACGTATACGTAGGTGTAAGACTTTCTCGAAACTGCCAAAGATTTAACAAGTTGCCATTTCACAACACTACTTTTAGTATTACAAGTAAGACAATAAGACTACGTCTAAAACCAGTTTCATTTCAGGAAGAGGATGAAGTGAGTCATCAGCACATGAATGGCCATCACAACATGGCCTCTAGCAATGGAGCCGTCAAAACTTTGCATGCTAATACTTGCACTATATAAAGAAAACCGAAAATGCCGCCTGCTGCTACCAATATGACCATAAACGTTGGAAGTCTATTAAAAACAGGTAATCTTAAGCAGCGTTTTAACGCAGTCACACCATATTGCCATTCCAGAAACTTGTTGAGATTTTGAAGGCTGTGCTCCCGCAGGCCATTTATAGTAATTGGCAGACACACTTAAAATCTCTTTACATATTTTAATATGGCGAAATAATGCCCAGATTGTTTGCTATTAACCAAACAATATCAGCAACACCATGGAAAATGTTAAAAGCTTTTCGTCCTGGCAGACGAATGACTCCTATGCAGGACAGCGTCAATGTATATCACCAAGCACCAAAGAGCCAAACCTAGTCCTTTGTCTATTTAAATCGACTTACATTCTTTTAAAATTAAAACCTTGTTTTTTATTTAATTTTTGATAATGTGATCCGAAGAATTTTATACCACTTGGCAATATCTTTTTTTTATCGCTTATTTTCCTACTTCACTTATCATCTATATTTTTTTTCTTTTAAATATCGTAGATACTATGGTGACATGGTTACTAAACAATGATGACTAAGGAGAATATAAAAATATATAATGCATTCCAAACTAGGTATATTAAATCAGCGCCTCAAAGTACACACTAAATTTTGCAAAAAATTTTGTATCCTAAAAGTATGCAACACTTGAAGCAAGACTTTTGTACTCTTCTACTCTCTTCGTCATTAATGGCCAATAGCCAAAAAATCAAAAGAGGCACTAGTCGTGCTCTTCTAACTTATAAGCGTATGCATTGTGCAGCATACTTTAAGGTAATGATAAACTTTTACTTTAAGTTAAGATACAGCAATTTTTTCTTTAACCAGCTATAACTTCTAAATGGGATGATCTCAGAGTCAATAATTGAACAATTGATTAATTATGCAACGTTGGAAACAAAACCATTATAGCCAATCGGACCAACTTTAGTATTTCCAACTTCAAATGGCCATCACTTCTAAACGAGAAGAGATAGAGCAAAAATAACCACGGATTCGAATCAGTGGCGTCGTCAGCTACAATAGGACCAAATTTTAAGCCAATCGGACAAAGTTGATATTATTTTCTTTAAATGGCCATAACTTCTAAACGGGAAGAGATAGAGCAAAAATAACCACGGATTCGAATCAGTGGCGTCGTCAGCTGCAATAGGACCAAATTTTAAGCCAATCGGACAAAGTTGATATTTTTTTCTTTAAATGGCCAAAACTTCTAAACGGGAAGAGATAGAGCAAAAATAACCACGGATTCGAATCAGTGGCGTCGTCAGCTACAATAAGACCAAATTTTAAGCCAATCGGACAAAGTTGATATTTTTTCTTTAAATGGCCATAACTTCTAAACGGGAAGAGATAGAGCAAAAATAACCACGGATTCGAATCAGTGGCGTCGTCAGCTACAATAGGACCAAATTTTAAGCCAATCAGACAAAGTTGATATTTTTTCTTTAAATGGCCATAACTTCTAAACGGGAAGAGATAGAGCAAAAATAACCACGGATTCGAATCAGTGGCGTCGTCAGCTGCAATAGGACCAAATTTTAAGCCAATCGGACAAAGTTGATATTTTTTCTTTAAATGGCCATAACTTCTAAACGGGAAGAGATAGAGCAAAAATAACCACGGATTCGAATCAGTGGCGTCGTCAGCTGCAATAGGACCAAATTTTAAGCCAATCGGACAAAGTTGATATTTTTTTCTTTAAATGGCCATAACTTCTAAACGGGAAGAGATAGAGCAAAAATAACCACGGATTCGAATCAGTGGCGTCGTCAGCTGCAATAGGACCAAATTTTAAGCCAATCGGACAAAGTTGATATTTTTTCTTTAAATGGCCATAACTTCTAAACGGGAAGAGATAGAGCAAAAATAACCACGGATTCGAATCAGTGGCGTCGTCAGCTACAATAGGACCAAATTTTAAGCCAATCGGACAAAGTTGATATTTTTTTCTTTAAATGGCCATAACTTCTAAACGGGAAGAGATAGAGCAAAAATAACCACGGATTCGAATCAGTGGCGTCGTCAGCTGCAATAGGACCAAATTTTAAGCCAATCGGACAAAGTTGATATTTTTTCTTTAAATGGCCATAACTTCTAAACGGGAAGAGATAGAGCAAAAATAACCACGGATTCGAATCAGTGGCGTCGTCAGCTACAATAGGACCAAGTTTTAAGCCAATCGGACAAAGTTGATATTTTTTTCTTTAAATGGCCATAACTTCTAAACGGGAAGAGATAGAGCAAAAATAACCACGGATTCGAATCAGTGGCGTCGTCAGCTACAATAGGACCAAATTTTAAGCCAATCGGACAAAGTTGATATTTTTTCTTTAAATGGCCATAACTTCTAAACGGGAAGAGATAGAGCAAAAATAACCACGGATTCGAATCAGTGGCGTCGTCAGCTGCAATAGGACCAAATTTTAAGCCAATCGGACAAAGTTGATATTTTTTCTTTAAATGGCCATAACTTCTAAACGGGAAGAGATAGAGCAAAAATAACCACGGATTCGAATCAGTGGCGTCGTCAGCTACAATAGGACCAAATTTTAAGCCAATCGGACAAAGTTGATATTTTTTCTTTAACGCTATAATCAAACGTAAAGATAGACAAAACAATCACGGATTCCAATCAGGCAGCGAGACAATAGGACCAAGTTGAAGCCAACGACAAGTTGATTTTTTCTAGCGGCCATGATTCGAAACAGGAGAGGTAGATCAAATACCAGCACGATTCAATCAGTGATGTCAACACAATAATCACTTAAGCCAATCGGACAAAGTTGATATTTTTTCTTTAAATGGCCATAACTTCTAAACGGGAAGAGATAGAGCAAAAATAACCACGGATTCGAATCAGTGGCGTCGTCAGGTACAATAGGACCAAATTTTAAGCCAATCGGACAAAGTTGATATTTTTTTCTTTAAATGGCCATAACTTCTAAACGGGAAGAGATAGAGCAAAAATAACCACGGATTCGAATCAGTGGCGTCGTCAGGTACAATAGGACCAAATTTTAAGCCAATCGGACAAAGTTGACATTTTTTCTTTAAATGGCCATAACTTCTAAACGGGAAGAGATAGAGCAAAAATAACCACGGATTCGAATCAGTGGCGTCGTCAGCTACAATAGGACCAAATTTTAAGCCAATCGGACAAAGTTGATATTTTTTCTTTAAATGGCCATAACTTCTAAACGGGAAGAGATAGAGCAAAAATTACCACGGATTCGAATCAGTGGCGTCGTCAGCTGCAATAGGACCAAATTTTAAGCCAATCGGACAAAGTTGATATTTTTTCTTTAAATGGCCATAACTTCTAAACGGGAAGAGATAGAGCAAAAATAACCACGGATTCGAATCAGTGGCGTCGTCAGGTACAATAGGACCAAATTTTAAGCCAATCGGACAAAGTTGATATTTTTTTCTTTAAATGGCCATAACTTCTAAACGGGAAGAGATAGAGCAAAAATAACCACGGATTCGAATCAGTGGCATCGTCAGCTACAATAGGACCAAATTTGAAGCCAATCGGACAAAGTTGATTTTTTTTTCTTTTAATGGCCATAACTTCTAAACGGGAAGAGATAGAGCAAAAATAACCACGGATTCGAATCAGTGGCGTCGTCAGCTACAATAGGACCAAATTTTAAGCCAATCGGACAAAGTTGATATTTTTTTCTTTAAATGGCCATAACTTCTAAACGGGAAGAGATAGAGCAAAAATAACCACGGATTCGAATCAGTGGCGTCGTCAGCTACAATAGGACCAAATTTTAAGCCAATCGGACAAAGTTGATATTTTTTCTTTAAATGGCCATAACTTCTAAACGGA
>JBAMAX010002823.1:0-21946 GCA_037043745.1 Chymomyza amoena | reverse complement strand
GTCCACGTAAACTTTTGACTTTATGTAACCCCAAAGAAAAAAGTCGAGCGGTGCGACATCGCACGATCTTGGCGGCCAAGGTACGGGTCCCGTACGTGAAATTAATCGCTCACCAAATTGACTCGCAATAGAGCCATTGTTTCATTGGCAATGTGGACCGGAGCGCCATCCTGTTCGAATCAAATGTCGTCGAGATCACGGGCAACAATTTCAGGCAGCAAAAAGTCCGTTAACATTGTCCGATAGCGTGCGCCATTGATGGTAACGTTCGCACCTTGCTCATTTTTAAAAAAATACGGACCAATGATTCCACCAGCCCACAGACCGCACCAAACCGTTGTTTTTCTTGGATGTACTGGCCCTCTTCGGGCTGATCTTCTCCCCAAATACGGCAATTTTGCTTATTCACGAAGCCGTGGAGCCAAAAGTGGGCCTCATCACTGAACAAAATTTTACTCGAAAACAACGGATCTTCATCAATCTTACCAGAGCCTATTCACTAAAACGGCGACGTGCAGGAAGGTCATTCGGCTTCAATTCTTGCCAGAGTTGAATTTTGTATGCTTTCAAGCCGAGATCCAAATGTAAAATGCGCCAGGAGGTTGAATACGACAGGCCAAGTTGTTGCGATCGGCGCCGATCGATTCCTCGCGGTCATCGTGAACACTGTCAGCTACCGCCGCTATATTCTCTTCACTACGTGCTGGATGTGGTCGATTTGGTCGTTGGTGATACATCAAACAATGAATACTGGGTTTCAAATTTGGTGATGGTGTTACGAATTGTGGATTCGGTGGGTCGATTATGTTGACCATAAGTTAATCTCAGCGCACGAAAAACATTCTTTGCAGAACGATTTTCTTAGTACAAGAGAAGAAAGAAGATTTTCTTAGTACAATTGTACAATTTGTAAACGTTCTTCGGGTGTAAGTCTTTGCATGATGATTTGCCAATAAATACTGAACAACTTTGCCTTTGACAGCTGTCATGCATCACGCGTGATCCACACGAAAATCCCTATTGAAAAAAAAGGTCTTAATGAATCTTCCTTTATGTAAAAAATCAAGTATACGCACATTAGCCTTACCAAATTTTATAAGTTTGGAAATTTTCTCGCAAAAACGTTTACTTTTTTGCTCATATTTTCATTTTTTTCCTAGTATCTTGTAGTGTTGTATCAAATTCAAGTCTTTGAACCAGAGTGCCTTGACTTCGTCGACATCAATGTCGTCGTCGGATGCTTCTTGGCATTGTCTCTCTGGTTGCTTTTTGTGTTTTTTGGTGCATCAGCTTACCGCAAAAATCAATATGCACTGTATGAGTGCGACTGCAAACAAGTACATCTTATATAGAGTATGTATGTATGTTTGTAGTACATATGTACATAGCTATGTCAAATACATAGACAGAGGCCTATGTGAGTAAATAGCTAGAGTACTGCAATTGCGACTGCAGTCAATTAGCAGCTTGCCTGTTGGGGGCGTCAGAGTTGCTCCAGGGACTGACCCAATTTTGAAATTTCTGTGCTAATTTGCAATTAGCAAAGAGTGAGTACAAAACAATAGTGCGCTAATGCGGCGTATACTTGTTATTGAATTGCACTTGCTGGCTGTCAGCTGAGATTAATCATACGCATCGTTAAACATTTAAACAAAAGAAGTCCAAAGAGAGAAATATCTGTTCACATAAATTGTAACTTTGGCTTTACTTTTGGTTTGGTTTTTGTAAACGGTTTTTGTTTTTTTTTTGGTTTGTGGTTTGTTTCTTTGTTGACAAGATCTCAGCGGGGCCGCCGCAGTGTCTGGCCCAGTGGCTCAGTTGGTCAATGGAGCATTGCGCTAGGGCAGCGCAGTAGCTGGTTGCTTTCAATACAATTTGTT
Source organism: Chymomyza amoena (assembly GCA_037043745.1). Taxonomy (NCBI): domain Eukaryota; kingdom Metazoa; phylum Arthropoda; class Insecta; order Diptera; family Drosophilidae; genus Chymomyza; species Chymomyza amoena. The sequence goes on along the minus strand of JBAMAX010002823.1, from coordinate 20,066 downwards.
TAGGTTTATTTGTTTGGCCAGCGATTTGATTATGGCCATGTCTATATTTAAAATGTTATAGACAGACGGCGGCTCGGCTCGATTGTTGGCTGCTCTACCAAACGCCACAGGCCATTGACCAAAATCAATGGCCATGTGACTGTGTGCATGTGTGTGTGTGTGTGTGTGTGTGTTTAGATCTTGATGTCCTTTAGTGTCGCTATGTGTATGTGTGTGTGTAATGAAGCATAAGCTTTTAGAGTATCGTACGTGTGTGCGCTATCAAAGACTTCTTGGAATTCACCAGCAAATTCATATAATATTCATGTCGCATTGAATTTGTTGCTATTGACAATTGTCAAGTCATCGCCAAGACTCTAACCAAGTCCCACCAAATATAGCAGCTCCGCCACAGTCCCAACGGGCCCCAGCAACGAGAATTGCTATTGAAAATTGCAGTGTGCACGTTGCGCCTGGAAGTCAATGACCGCCGGCAGAATGCAGAATGTTTGGGCCAAACCTGACAGCGCTAGCGGCGGGGTAGCGGAACCTGACTTGGCGGAATGGGGCGGTATTTGGTAGCAGCTGGCGCTATCTCACCACACGCCCACTACACACACACACCGAGGAAAAAATTATATATATTAGTAAAAAGCGTAGACCGACAGTGGGATACTCTTAAGAAGTTTTTTCCCAAAAGAATTTTTATTAGAATGTTTAGATTTAGCAAGGATAGTGGCATAGAAATTTCTTTTATTTTATAGGCGAGCGAAGCACTTATTTGTCATCCATATTAAACAACGAGACGTTTACAGAAGCCACAGATCGTAAAAGGTTCAAAGCCGCTTCCTTCTAATAAAGGCGAAGAAAAGGAAGCTGTTTAGGAAGTTTTAAGAAAATGCATTATTTAATATTATTTATTATCCACAGCCATATCTAGTGTTAGCCTGTAATCTACCAAAGAGAATGATTCGATACATGATCAAATGGTCTTAAGGACACTTTTCACTTGATATAGAAGCTATTAGGGAGAACTATCACTGAGAACATATGCGTGAAGAAATTGGAACTTCCTGAAAATTTTTGCTTTCCATGGTTCCTTAACCAATATCAATATACATATACCGGAAAGAGGAAAGCGCTTTTGGAAATATTATTTGATCAATTTTTCGCTACAAAGGCGCTCAGCGATTTTGATTCTTTGAGTCAGTCTAAAAAATTTTCCCAAGAAACTAGGGGTCTAAAATAAATTTGGAGTCGCCCCTTTTCCAAAATATTCAAAAATCGACTTGGACCTTTTGTTTAAAAGCAAAAAAACGTAATTTTCTTTGAGCCAAATGAGTGTTTAAAGGTTTTTGAGGTCGAGGAATTCATTTTTGAGGGTGCTTTTTTGATTCTTTCGGTTTTTTTTGGAAAATTTAAAAAAAAGTGGCTTAAATTCAAAGAATCAAAATCGCTGAGCTCAGAACTTTTTTGGCCCCATACGAATTGAACATATGGATATATGTATTCCCCTATATTTATGACTAGATATTTTATATCTGAATCGTTTTTATTCAGTTTTTGACGATTTATAATTGTGACAATAATATACTGAGTCATGAACTAAAGAGAAGGAGGCGGCTTCTTCCGTGACGTCACATGTGCCAAATTTTTGTGATGAATAGATGCTGACTATTTTGTGAATCTATAATAATGTTTGTATTTATTTTAGTGCAATAATGGAACTTGTTAGAGGAACAAGTTCTGCTCAAATAATTTATGTCTTGACTCTTCAGTCGATATGGTGTACCAGCTAACAGAAGCTAACGGAGGAGGCACCCTTTAGTATGTTTTCCTAATGATTTCCAAATTTATGGCGCTTATTTATTTTAATTTACAAAATTTTTGTAGTAAATAAAGAATGATTAAAAGCTTTCTTGATTTGATATTTCTAAAGTCTGAACCAAACCATTCCACAAATAAGTCATTTATATTATTTTATTAAATTTAAGTTATATACTTGGCTGACTATAATGAATATTTGTATTATTCTAAATATAATTTTTGTATGTTTATAGGAGCTTGTGGATAGTTCTTCGATATCGAATGTTCGGAGGTCTATATATCTTGCGAACTTTGCAAACGGTTTTGACATTAAAAAAATAGTAATCGGTCGTGTTCCGGAAAGCGAAAAAAAAAATTAACAATTATATTCGAATTGCCATCTACAGCATTACACATTTCGGGGGAAATTATTTACGACAAGGGAAATTATCCTTATCCTAATTATTCTATTACAAGGGAAATTTTTGTATATAGTATAAGATATGAACTATTTAAGCAAGATACGGACCATATAAAAATAAAATTTGAGGTGCGCTTGGCATTTTTTAGGTTGATTTAGAAAAAAATTAATAAATAATATTTATCAATAGCAATTTATCATGAAATTGGCCTGAATAAGAGTATAAAAATATTTAAAAAAAGATTTTGTCTAAAGTACAAATACTTTTCAACCTTTTTCCGGAGAACAGCTGAATATTTTTTCAGTTTTGTTTTTTTTCGACGTATTACCTTCATATCTTTTGTAACTATGTATATATATACATATTATCTTAAAAATTTAAAGTGCGGTCGGCAGATGATCTTCAAAAACAAAACTCTTTCGGCTTCTTATTTTATGAGGCAAAATTTAACTTTATAAGCCAGAGGGCGCTCAGAAAGTTATTTACATTATTTTCTAACAAATTTTCAATTTTTGGAGGAATTTTTGTATTAATTCACATTTAATTTTCTCTCGAAACTATCTTACAACTTTAAGCAGCATAAACTAAAATATTTTCATACTAAAAACAAAAATGCGCGAACAAATTATAAACTTGTGACGTCACATGCTTATTTTCGCTTGCTGCTTTCCTAAACTTTAAACGCTTAATTGAGTTTTTTTTTAGACTTATCAGCTTAGGGACTTGAATTAAGAGACATATTAAGAACAGTTGATGTCTACTGCTCCAAGATATTTAAGAGTCGGAAACACTTATGCATTGTCCACAAAGTCTATAATACTCTTGACCAAATATATATAGTGTATAGCCAGATAGCAATATGTACAAACTGTTAGTTGGCTTGTTGTCTACTTTTATACACAGACACACTGGGGGATATATGTATGTGCATTTATATATGTATGTACTCGTACATATATAAGGAATCGCCCGACTGACGCTCATTGACTGCACACTCAAGTAGAAACTTGTCAATTTCTTGATGGCTCGCCATTTTACAGTGGTCGCGATAAACATTTTTGTGAGTAAAACTTTTAAGTAAAAAAATTCTTTATAAATTATGATGAACGGGCTAAAGAGTGGTCTAACTAATGTTCGATGTTTATAATTCCATTTAAGTAAGAGGAACTTACATTTTTGAATAACTTCTTGAGATTTGAGATTTTTTATGATTCTTCAAACAGCCATTCGATCTACAGATCTCTATGCTCTATTTTAAAGACTTTAAGTGCTTGAGATACAAATTTTTTGCAATATATGCGCCTTATTCGTATACAGGAAGATGAAAAGTTGTTCGATTCTCGTCGATATCTTGAAACGTTTTCCTATGGGAGAGGTTTGCGACTTACATTGATTCAAAATTTAATATACTTTATAGCTAGTATAATATTTTGTCGTTAAAACGATTTAGATTGTATACAAGCTTTTTAAGATAAGCTCAAAGGTTCTTCAAGTTCAAACAATCCAATTGATATGTAGAGACATTTGAGCATAATCGACAGCAAAAAGTTGACTTTTCTTCAAAAAATACCTCCAAATCACATTAAAAGTTCCATGTAATTCTCAATGCAGCATTACAAAAATTGATGGAAATAAATTTTTATTTTTTCTGTTCTTCTCTGTCCAAATTGTTCCGTTTCTTGTGAAACATCGGTAAATAGCTAAATATTTTAAGACGACCCATTTTTTTAAATATACAATTTCATCAACCCTTTTGAATTAGATAGACTGTTTAAGAACAGAGCTATACAAAAAAAAATTGATTATCGGGCTCTTAGTTCAGACCATAATTATAACATATGTTTTGGTTCGCTGAATTCGCATCAAAGGTCCGAAAAACCTCAACACGACAGGACCCTGATATAGCCTCAAAAAACCTCAAAAGTATCATCGAATACACGGTCTCAAAAATAAAATTATTAGTCCAATTTTTTAAGGTTGATATCAGTAGTGCTTTGCTGATTTTAAATTTGGATACGATAAATATTATCTGACTTCCGAACCCAAAAATCGATATTTTTTGGGCTACCTACATTTTTTTCTTTGGATTTAACCAAAATTGTTGTTAAAAAAACTGTTGGTAAAAAATCTGCCCAGAAGATGTTAAATTATTTTCGTTAAATTTTAAAATAATTAAATTTTTTTATTCTTTGATACATTGAAGATCACGCTTCGCTCCATTCGGAGCATATGACGAAATATTTAGATAACAATACAACTAAAAAAATAAAATAGTTTTGTTTATCGATGTTGTTTCGTAATTATCTTAAAAGTATGATGATTATTTTTTAATTGTATATTACATTTTTATAATGCTTCCAACTTAAGAAAAAATATTTTCTTATTAAAAAGCACTTCTTACTTTTTTTACGATCTTAAAGCTCGCTTCTGCCTCTTTACATTTTTTGGGAACTTCGTTTCTGAAGCAGTACGCACGAACATACCGTCATTTTTCCTCTTTAATTTAAACCCCTTTTGGAAACTAAACTTAAAAACTGCATTTTCAGAAAACCTCTCCCAGAATGCACTTTAATTGCCATTTTGACCACTGTGCATTCCTCAACCCTCCACCCGCTGCCTTTTGCCCCTTTACATTTGCCTTTATCGTGTGCTGCCTTTTCTACCATTTTATTTTTTATAGCTGTTTTGTTACTCAATAAGGATAAAAAAAGAGCTACAGCAGAAGCTGCAGCGGCAAGGGAAGCTGCAAGTTGAGTTGAGAATAAAAAAATAAAATAGCGAAATCAAATAAAAAAAAAATCGATGCTCAAATTGTTGGCCAGAAGCGGAGATGCCAAGTTGATCAAGCCGAGCCAAGTCAAAACAAGCCAACGAACGGAAAAGCAAAATCAATTTCCGTTTAAGTTTTTGCGCCTTAGCTGTCGCTACATTTCTTTTAATACTCTGTATCCTGAGGGTGTAGGGTATATTAAGTTAGTGCAAAAAAAAATCAAAAAGATACACTCAGACGAAGACAACGAGTCAGATTTGATGCGGCATACATCAGAAGGATCTGTGTGAGAATTTAAATCGATGTTGCCTTGTGCGTCTGCCCATCTGTCCGGTCTCACTTGTCCTTCAATAGATTTATTGAAATATGGAAATATTCTATCTGACCGGATGACTATTTCATGGAGACCGTTTAGGAACTACGGATTACCGTCCCTACTACTTAGGCCCGTTGCGTTACCGCTACGGTGAGTCATTCACCGCTCTTCCCGACTTAAGAGGTCTCCCATATGAAGTGAGACAGCCATGCGGCAGCCTGAATAAACCTTAAAAGGCATTTTGGACTCTGTTCAGAGAGCTGAGATAGGATTATCAATAAAGTGTGACTTTAGGAATCTGAATCTTTTACTGCCCAGCACAGAGCAATGACAGAAAAATTGTTCCACTGTCTCCAGCTTCTCCTCATCGTCACAGCTTCTACAGAAGTCATGATGGGGAGCATTCAACTTGGATGCGTGGTTTCCTAACAACCAGTGTTCCGTGATAGCACGGTTAACAGTTAAGCACTGGGCTCTATTCAAACAGCAAAGTTGTTTGGTTCTTTAACTGCAGTATGTCGGCCAAGTTTGCAGCGAGATTCTTCACGTGTTCGATGTCCGGTTTCACATTTAATCTGCACAGAGAGCGAAAAAATTTCGTATTCTCAGTTTACAGGTGGCCATGGGTATACCCAGGACCTCCTTGTCTTGAAGGAGGATGTTGGTAGTTCCTTGCCTAGCCAGTTCATTCGCAATACAGTTTACCTTAAAATCTTTATGTCCTGGGACCCATATGAGATGAATGGAAAACTGCTCAGCCATCTCCCCTAGAGACAAGCGGCAGTTATTCATTGACTTCATACACGAAGTCATCGAAGCTAGGAACTTAATAGCCGCTTGGCTGTCCGAGTAGATACTTATTTCGAACTTGTGGGTTCCTTATTATTATTAAAGCCTCCTGGATTGCAGTGACCTCTGCCTGAAAGACACTGCAGTGGTTCGGGAGCCTGAAAGTAGCTCTAACGTTGCGTACCTCAACGTAGACGCCTCCGCATACACGGTCGTCTAGCTTGAAACCGTCCGTGTATACCTTTATCGAGTCCGCTGGGCCTGGTACACCTGCATTCCACTCCTCCCTGGTTGTGAAATGTTTCTGCAGTATGCAGTAGTCTGTACTTTCGGGAATAAGTGGGTTTCCCTTAAGAATCTTTGTATGACCAAAATCGTGGTCATTCCATTTTTTCGCCTCTCTCATGCTTAAAGGTGATAGAATGGGTTGTCCTTTCCCCACTTTGTTCAGCGGTAGGAGGTTAAGAATAGCATCTAGTGCTTCGTTTCGGCAGTCCTCTGAACCTTACTTAACTTTTTGAGGTTGCTCACCTTATCTAAGGTAAGCCACCAGATCGAGACCACAACCAGAAAATTTGTTAACCTGCTTGCGAAAACGCTTCAGTTTCCTAATCCTTAAATTTTGATTATTTTCTCGGTATACCAACTCCTTATACCCCGCGAAAGATTTTTTATTTCTAAAGCGTGTACTTTAGCCGCCATGCTCCGATTCTGCTCAGTTCTTTTGTTAGCATTGTTGCCCTTGTCTAGTCAATGGAGAGTATCAGCTGTAAGTTGGGAGTATTCTCGACACGTGGGTGGCTGTTCGAGAAGTGGCCAAGAGTTGAGGATGCAATTATAATAAGTGTCGCATATTGCACAAGGCTTGCCTCCTTGTCTCCCTGCTTATGCAAAAAATAAAAAAAATACAAGAACATGCAATTATTTGCACGCACAGGGAGGAGAGAGTGGGACGCACACACTCTCGATTGTTGCGCATCTCCCTTTGTCCCACTCTCGCCATGATGTCTATCTGCCTCCGTCCCTTTGTTAGCGAGTGTTTCCATTACTTTGTAAATTGGCTTGATTGGCACTATTAAAATAATTAACTTGGCTTACATAATGTAACTGCTGCCAAAACCATTCGCTATGACGTGTTTAGTGTTAGCTGTAGCCCCCTAAAGGTTTGAGCCATTTTTTCTAGACGCCATTTTTATACTCGTTTTCCGCCATTCTTTGAAAACGTGTTGGACAAAAACAGCGGTGAAGTTTGGCTCGGCAAAGGACAAGTTCACTGTGGAACCTTGCAGTCCATTGTTATGCATAAAGAGAGAATGGGATAGATTGATGCATCTCTAATTATTTTACCCAGGTATTTTTTTCTTGACGGAGTAACCCCTAAAAACCTTTTTGCTGTCTACAGTATGGCTAGTCGGATGTCGCCCTGGCGATTTGTGGAGTTAGTTTATTATTTATTACCACCAGTTTATACTAATCCCCATGAGTTCTTGGTTTTAAAACATTCTGGGAAGTGCGTCCTAACTTTGAAAAATTCTTTGAAAAATCAAAGATTAAGTCCAGTTCTTAGAAGTTTCTCAAAATGTTTCCATTAACGAATTTTCTTGGTGCAATGAAATTCGAAGATTGTATTTTTTTTCACAAAAAGCAGTATTGGAACTGTCTTTAGTCTTACGAAGAATTAAAGATAAAAACGAGTTCTTGGAATTGTCTTAATAAGTTTCCATTCAAAAAATTTTGTTTGTTCAAAATCCAGCATGCAAACTGACTAAAGAGTTACGAAGATTTTGTCGAATTCTTGAAAGGACTAAAAACAAAAAAGGAGTTCTTGAAATTGTCTCCAAATATTTCCTTTCAAAACATTTTCTTTGTGCAATAACCAGCATGGAAACTGACTCAAGTGTCACAAAGTTTTTGTCAAATTCTTCCAAGAATTAAAGTTAAAATCGAGGTCTTCACATTTTTATTCAAAGAATTTAGTTTGTACAATGAAATTCGGAAACCATATACCTAAAAACCTGTAAGGGAACTGACTACATACAATGTTAAGAAGTTATTGTCAACTTATTTTAAGAATTTAGGATAAAATGAATCCCTTGAGATTGTCTCAAAATGTTTTCTTTCAAAGAATTGGTGCAATGAAACTCAAAAGTTTTATTTTGGAACTGTCTAATGTGTAAAGAGGAATTAAAGGCAAAAAAGAGTTCTTGGAATTACCTCAAAATATTTCTCTTCAAAAGAAAACATTCAGCAAGGAAACTAACTAAAGTGTTAAGAAGATTTTGTCAAATTTTTGAAAGGATTAAAAACAAGACGCAGTTCTTCGAATTGTCTCAAAACGTTTTCATTAAAAGTATTTTCTTTGCGTAATGAAGTTCGGAAGAAGCTTGCGAACTGCCTACAGGTGCTATGCAATTATTAGCCAATTCTTCTAAGAATTAAAGAGAAAATCGTGTTTTTGGAATTGTCTCAAAATGTTTCTATTCAAAACAAACCATTCAGCAGGGAAACTGACTTAAGTGTTATGAGGAATTTGTCAAATTCTTGAAAGGATTAAAAACAAGAGTTCTTAGAATTGTCTCAAATCGTTTTCATTAAAAGTATTTTCTTTGCGTAATGAAGTTCGGAAGAAGCTCGGGAACTGACTACAGGTGCTATGCAATTATTAGCAAATTCTTCTAAGAATTAAAGAGAAAATTGAGTTCTTGGAATTGTCTCAAAACATTCGACTCAAAGAACTTACTTTGTGCAATGAAATTCTATTTTCTTTTCTAAAAATTATTATGACGTTTGTTTTATGCAATTATTATTTAAAATAAATGTTACAAATAAAAACATTTTTTTTATTTTTGCAATCTAAATGAATTCAAAAATCATACCTGGTATTTTTCTTAGCCCCTAAGCCCCTTTGCTAACTGCGCCACTGACATTCCATAATATAATAATGGATTAATATCGAAAGTTATCAGTATGCTAAGTACATGCGACATCGGCTTACATAATTATAATATGTACATCGAAGTATATATACTAGGTAGTGTCTTATCAGCATACTGCCTTATCATCATGGAAACTTAATTAATTACATTTCCTAGAAGCTTTCAAGTGAAAATTACGTTGAACAGAGCGAGTACTTAAATATTAAATATAAAATTTAAGTTTTAAATAATACTTGACAACTTAAGTATGGCAAACAAAATGGCGGAAACAAAGGCACTTAAAAATATACACAACATAATAATAATAATATGTTTATTGTTTTTATGTATTACAGTAATAACATAATGAAACTTTTCGAAATGTAATCATTTGAGTATTCATTTCTTTTAATAGTTCGTTATGAATGTTTATCAAGTGGAATATCGTATCGTATTTCATAATTAATTAATTTTCATGAAGTATGCTCAAAGTGTTAACTAAGTACACTAGCCAACAAAATTACTTATACAAATTAGATTATTCAATTTAGTTCTCAAGTTATGTAAATTATGTCGAATACTCTATTTGAGCAGGATATTTTAGAATCAAATAAATTTGAGATTATAAACAAAGCAAAACGGAATTTTCGAATAGTTTTTATGCAGAACTTTGAACTACACAGAGAAATAAAATAATTCTAATTTAAGTTGGAATATGTTCGAAATAAAATTTTTCAATCCCTGTTTTTTTTTGATAAGGAATAAAATGCTCTTAATCTTTCATTATAAAAATATATAAAAACTAGAGGGCCCGGCAGGCGTTGTCCTGCCCAAACTTTTTGAATACTCTTAAAGTGAATAAACATCGTAAGATTAACTAGAGAATCTGAAAAAATTTAAGATTTTTAGATTAGTTTGCAGCTCGATTCAAACTTGCACCATTATAAGTCGAATGTCGCGCTTCACGGGTCTGTCTTGGCCGAATTCTTTCACGTTCATTGCGATCTTCACGTTCTTGGGCAATACGATTAGATTGATAATTAATGCAATTCTTCTAAAAAACCTCAGTATTGACAACCTCTAACACACGCAAAAATCAGATTTAAAATTCATCGACGCATTCATGAGAACACCCGTAACATGTGAAAAAAAAGGTTTTTTTATATATGACAAAAACAATTAACAAAAAAATATTAGTTAAAATAACAATGTACACAGTGCCACATTATCAAAAAAAATATATAAAAAAAATTGTCCAAAAATTACAAAAAAATGTTAGGGGTGACAACCCTTATCACTTAGGGGTATGATGAAAATAGATGTCGACCGATTCTCAGACCTACCCAATAGGCACACAAAATTTCATGAGAATCGGTCCAGCCGTTTCGGAGGAGTATGGTAACTATAAATAATATAAATATATAAGATTGAAAAATAAGAGCTATCTAGCAATTAAAAAAAAAAAATTACATTTAAATATTATTTCATAATTTTTATTTTTTAAGCCAAAATAGTCGAATTATACTTCAATTTAAAAAAAAAATTCAAAAATAATAATTATTTGAAAATTTTTATTGTAAGAATTATAAGAGTTACAATCCCTGATTTTAATGTTAAGATTAAACATTTCTCTAATAAGCAAGAAAATCAATATGCTTAAAAAGATAATTATATTATTTTAACATGAAGCATCTCGAATATTATGGCGCCAATAGCAAAAAAAAAAAAAAAACTCACTAGAACTACCAAGCTCTTATTTTCACCAAAATTGCGTGAAATTTGAAAAATCAAAAAAACTCCAAAAAGAGCTTATTTATTTGAGAATCGGTGATGGCAACCAAAAAGCTATCTAGAGATAAGCGAGTAAGTGGAAAATACAACTCTAAACCGGTTTCACTCGCTGCTAGAATAAAATCGGTAAAAATCAGTGATTTGGTTAAATTAAGAAGTATCCATCATAACTAGTGTGACCAATTCAATTTTGAGCGAAACTGGGAGTACTGAAATCCAGAACTCTTGAACTCAAAATCGGTCCTCTTTTAGAAAAAAAATGCATTATTCAACTCGAATATATTAGATGATTACTTGATAATTTTAATAAACTTTTTATGTTGCTTTTTGTTTAAAATCGTATTTGTCTTTTGATGATATTTGCTTAAGCGATATTGGAGGTATTCTTTCAAAAAATTTTAGAATTCAACAAATTCGTACGATGAGAAAAATAAAAACTTATTAAACTTTCTCATATCTAAGCTACAGACATCGATTCCAAGTTCCGAAATTCCCAACACCTAAAAGTTCTGAAATAATGTAAAGAAAACTCTTAAAATAGGAAAGGTTCTGCTAAAAAACTTGAAGTGCTGGAGTTTTTTAAGTCAAGAATTCGCATTCAAAATTTCCAATACCTTAAAGTTCTGAAATAACGTAAAAAAACTTTTAAAATAGGAAAGGTTCTCCTAAAAAACTTGAAGTGCTGGAATGTTTTAAGACAAGAATACGCATTTAAAATTTCCAATACCTAAGACTGCTGAAATAACCTAAAAACTTCGCAAAATTTTGACTCAAGATTTTCTATTTTTTCTCAGTGTATGGGAGTAGTGTACTTCATCCCAAAATATCAACAAAAATATAAAATATGTCGAAAAAAACATTTATTTTCTTCAATATGGAAGAAATATAATTGAATTAATCCACTTAGAGAAGATAAGATTTTATTTAGATGAGAATTTTAAAATTGTGGGCTCAACTGCAAAATAAGAGATCGCACTAATTTAAGGTTATTCTGAAACGAGTCTGTTGGGTTTGCAGCTAAATTTTTATTAAAATGCAATTTAATTTTTAATATATTTACACAAAAAATAGATATTAAACCCCAAATTTATTTTCGCTTGCACTTAACTAGCTTAAAAGTTAGTTCTCCTTTTTCGCAAAATTATAATTGCATAATAATTTTTAATTATATTTTCTAATATTTTTCAAACGAAAATATCTAATTGGATTTTAGTAAGTTATAAAATTCATTAAAATTAAATTGTTCGGTAAAAGCGAGTACAACAAAAACTTTGATAATCTTTTTACACTCCAAAGTGAAAATGTTTAATGAAAAGTTGAGTTAAAAATAATGTTGGATAAATTTTATTTAGTTTTATGGCGTGGATGCAACCGGTAAAATGTAATAATCTTTTAATGCGATTTTATGAATTCTATCTCAACTTTGAAATTACACTGTCCTACAAAATTGAAAAAAATCAAAGAACTTTTCAAGTGACCTAGTGTACGTTGTAGGTCTTGACGAGTAGATCACGAGAGTGTTTTTCAAAATTGTCTAACACCCCCAAAATCGGAAGTTATCGCTTAAAAACCGTTTTTCGGGTACTGCGATCACTCCCACTATCACAACGTCGCCATTTTTCAACCGATTTTCGATTGCTTTACGGCTTTGGAAAGAAGAAAATTCAAGCTTTAGGATGATATACACCATTGTTTATACTTTATACAAAGCAACTACGAGATTTTTAAAAGTTATCTAAGATTTACACTTTTTTTATTCGATTTTCACACTTTGAAGTAATTTTTATATAACATTTTGTTAAAACACCTTTAACTTTTTTACATTTAATCTTAAAGAAATATTAATTCCGAGTAAGAAAAGTTATAGTTTATTAAAATCGGTCGATAAATGTTTAAGTTACGACGCTTATTGTAAACAAGGAAATTAAAATTCCATCGACAAAAAAAAAGTTTTAGATGGATAATTCGTTTGTTCATGAAGATATCGTAACCAAATTTGGAATAATGCTTAAAAACAATAAAAAACTTACAAGTGCCAAATTTGGTCATAATATTTTAAAAAACAAACGAAATACAACAAATTTTGTTAAAAAATCGATTTTTTGACCGATCGTTCCTATGGGAGCTATATGATATAGTCAACCGATTTTGTTCAAATTTGGCACATTGCTTAAGTGCTCTAAAAAATTTCAAAACGCTCGTCAAGACCTACAACGTACACTAGGTCGCTTGAAAAGTTCTAAATCACTGTTGGACAGTGTTATTAATGTATTCTATGCATAAGGACGATTTCGTTTTGGCGTGACGTTACATTTAAATTATTTGTGGATGTATGCATATACATGCATATAAAAATACATTTGATAATATACTATATGAATTGTATAGAAAAGGGCATTTTTGTTTTGGCGTGACGTTACACTTAAACGACAAAACGTAACAAATAAGCAAAAAGCCGAATTTTCAAGTTAATTTTTTGTATTTGCGATGCAATTAAGTAAAGTCTATTAAAAGATACAAACTTAGCGTTACGTTACATAATATATGAGTTGGTTTTGACTTTTATTACGAAAACGCGATTTGGACAAAACTTTTGGTAACATTGCTTTCTGTATGCTTCGAAATAATATTTTTGGAATTAATTAAGAAGCACCAGTATTTGGCGTGACGTTACTCAAAGTCTCCAGATGGATAAGGTAATGGATACTGACACGAAACGAATGATGCAGCTCGATTCTCAATGCAGCATACCTATTTTTTTTTGCCAAAATCTCAATTTTAAAAATTTACGGCTTAATTGAAAAATATTACTTTTTAACTTTTTATTGAATTGCGACTGACTTAACCCCCTTTATTTTAAATCTAAGATAGCTACTATAATATAATTTTTTTAATCAACATATTTTCTTAAAAATAATAAAAAAAAAGTTGTAAAAAATCGTTAATAGTTTCCAGTGTATTACCGCTCTTCATTATACACCCTTTTTTTTTAATCTATTTCAATCAAAAAACTCCTCAACTTTGGCTTTAAAATTCATAAATTTGGAATAAATTTGCCTTCTTAAAAAAATGACATTCTAAAAAAAAATGGCGTACGTAAAGTCGGGCGCGGACGACTTTGGGATACCCTGTACCACTATCTTGCAATAATATCCGGTTCCTTCACAAAAAACCAAAATAAGAAGAATTTTTAAAGCAAAAATTTTTTTTTGACCGATCGTTCCTATGGGAGCTATATGATATAGTCAACCGATTTCGATTAAATTTGACACAGTGCTTTAATACCTTAAAAGATCTGAATGCCGAATTTAGTTCAAATATCTTTACAAACAATCCAAACACACAAACGAATTTTGCATAAAAAACGTTTTTTTTTGACCGATTGGTCCTATGGGAGCTATATGATATAGTCAACCGATTTTGATCAAATTTAGTACAGTGCTCAGGAACTATAAAAAACTTACGAATATCAAATTTGGTCCGTATATCTTAACAAACAAACGAAACACAACAAATTTTGTTAAAAAATCGTTTTTTTTGGAAGATCGGACCTATGGGAGCTTATATGATATAGTCAACCGTTTTAGTTCAAATTTGGCACCTTGCTTAAGTGCTCTAAAAATTTTCAAACACCAAATCTGGTTACGATATCTTTTTAAAAAAAACGAAATATTGTGAATTTCAGCTTTAAAAAAGTTATTTTGGCCGATCGGTCCTATGGGAGCTATATGATATAGTCAGCAGATTTTGATCAAATTTGGCACAGTGCTAGGGAACTATAAAAAACTTTTGAATGTCAATTTTGGTCAAAAACAACGAATTATCCATCAAAAAATTTTTCTTTTTTCGAAGTCGTCTGACACACCCATATAATTTAACCCCGATATCAAAAAAATTAAATAATTTTGTCTCCTATGGAAAAATATGGGATCTAATGTGAAAGTTTGTATCATTAAGCTCTTACCATCTCTGAGATCGAGGCGTTCATACGGACAGACCGACGGACAGACGGACATGGGTATATCAACTTCTCTATTCACCCTGATCTTATTTTAGGTAACTTTGGGGTGTCTATGTTACATACATTTTCGGCTTGCACAAACTTAATATAACTTTTTACCATACGGTACAGGTATAAAAACTAATGCAAAAGCCATTTCAAGCCAATATGCTTTAATTCACAACTAGTTAACACGTATTGGTATAAAGAACCTTTTCTGATGTCCGAACACTAATGGAAGATTTCTTAGTATTTTTTGTTGCTTTTATATTTTATGAACATGTACATTATTTTTCTAGATTTTGCTCATGTGATTTATTAAGTTTGATGGCGTAATACGGTTTTGGTAATGGATTGGACTTTTTGTCTTCTAGAGTAAAAGTTAAGCACTGTACAGATATACTTAGTTTGCCACTAGTGTTAATCAACGTTTATTTGTTATCCAGAAAACTCTATAAAAAAGCTAAGTTTTGAAAAATCCTGGTACATGCCGAAATGCAGATTTAAAAATTTGCTTTGAAAAAGAAGTCAACTAATTTGAAAGATTATTGGACCATAGAAATAATCTAGCCTTTAATTTAACAAATAATGGTCAAACCTCAAGAAAACTGAAAAATTGTTCAAAGTATTGTCCATCGCTAGCCACTATTTTTCCCCATCTTTCTGGTAATATTCATATTCCTGGTCGGAATAACGACTCGTTTTTTGAGGCTATCCATCAATTGACCCAATTCTTGGTACTTTCTTAAGAAGTGAACCGCTGGTCAGTCAATGCAAGTGATGTCCGGAGAGTACGGCGGGTGAGGTAGCACCTCCCATTTTAACGTTTCCAAGTATGTTTTCACGATTTTCGCGACATAGGGCCGAACATTGTCATGTTGCAAAATAACTTTATCATATCTTTGCTCATATTCTGGCCGATTTTCTCTGAGTGCATCCCTCAAACGCATCAATTGGAGTTGGTAACAGTTCCATGTGATCATTTCATTCGGTTTCAACAATTCATAATAGATAACACCACTTTGGTCCCACCAAATACAGAGCATGATCTTAGATATTTGAATATTTGGCTGGTCGGGATTACCCCATGACTTTTTGCGGTTGGGATTGTCATAATGGATCCACTTTTCATCGCCAGTAACAATACGATGCAAAAAATCTTTCCTTTTCTGTCGTTGAAGCAGTTCCCTTGAGAAAAACGGCGCTCAACGTCTCTTGGCTTTAACTCATATGGAACCCAATTAACTTGCTTTTGTATCATTTTCAAGGCCTTAAAACGTTTGGAAACGGTTGATTCATCGACATTCAATATTCCTGCCAACATTTTGAGCGTTTCACACGAATCTTCATCGAGCAATGTCTCCAATTCTTCATCGTCAAACTTTTTCGGTTGCCCCGGACGCTCTTTGTCTTTTAATCAATTAATCATCCATTAAAATTATTGTATTTTAAAATGCTAGTTTTCAAACTTTCGTGTGTGCAATTCAAAATTAGGCGACTTCTAAATTAAATTTGGACTAAAATTACGTATTCGCAATACGGCATGAATATAGACATGACTAGATCGGTCGAAAATTTTCGGCAATTGTCAAGCTTGCATTAATATTAAATCTTTCAAGTCTTAGAGCTGCAAAAATTTTGGAAAATTAGTTCTGCGCCCAGAAGCCCAAATATTTCAATCGGTTGATCTGGCTTCAAAATTAAGACTGAAGAAAAATCATTATATTGTTTACTTTGAACTTTGAACGTGATTTAATTTGATTTAACGTGATTAAATAAAATCTTTAATTTTTTTGCAAAAAATAACACTTTAAAGAAAAATCAATTGCTTAAGATATTTATACAGTTTAGAACAAGCTGATAGCAGAAAATTTTATTAGCTACGGGAATTCAATAAATATGTTTTTTTTTTAATTTACATTAATTTAACTACACAATTTTATTAAAATTGGGCCATTTAATGTAGATTTTCAAAAAATCGTTTGATGAGAAATGCTGAAATTTTTATATTTACCTACAAAATGAATCCATTTTTTTCATCATCAAATCAAAAAGTTGCCTTCCAATAAATATTATAAATATTAACAATAATTTTTGCCATCTTTTGACAAAAAAAAAATTTTCATACATTTTTTTAAAAAAATATTAAAAATTTTTCGTTATATATATTTTTTTTAAATTATTCCATTAAATCGATTTGATTTAAATTCACACCATATAAAGAACATATAAATACACATGTTAAAAAAAATGGTGTTTGACATATTCAAGGAACATACTTAAAAAAAAAATAAGAAAATTTCTTTTTTTTTTTAAGAAAATGTGTTGGTTAAAAAAAAATAATTATTTTTTTGAACATCCCTAGTGCTAACACAGATTAAAAAAAAATTAGCTCCAAAATATTTAGTAGTTTGGTCGCAATTAAATACACGTGGAAAACACGTTTTTTTAAACTAAGCTGGAACGCGTTATGTTTCAAAACTGAAATTTAGTCTAAATTTTTTTTTTGCCATTATGCATCGAATTACATCCTTACTTTTCAAAAATCGCTGGGGGCAGTTTCCAGTACTTTATCCAACTAGACCCTTTGGAATAAATTTGGCTTTTTAAATAAAATGATATACAAAAAATGGCGGACGTAAAGTCGGGCGCGGACGACTTTAGGATACCCTGTACCACTAGCTCGTAATAAAGTCCGATTTCTTCACAAAAAACCAAAAACAGAAGAACTTTTAAGCAAAAATTGTTTTTTTGACCGATCGTTCCTATGGGAGCTATATGATATAGTCAACCGATTTCAATAAAATTTGACACAGTGCTTAAATACCTTAAAAAAGATATGAATGCCAAATTTATTTCAAATATCTTTTACAAACAAACAAAACACATCGAATTTTGTATAAAAAACGTGTTTTTGGACCGATTGGTCCTATGGGAGCTATATGATCTAGTCAAACGATTTGGATTAAATTTGGTACAGTGCTTAGGAACTATAAAATACTCACGAATATCAAATTTGATCCCAATATCTTAACAAACAAACGAAACACAACAAATTTTGTTAAAAAATCGATTTTTGGAAGATCGGACCTATGGGAGCTATATGATATAGTCAACCGATTTTGTTCAAATTTGGCACATTGCTTAAGTGGTCTAAAAAATTTCCAAAGGCCAAATCTGGTTAGGATATCTTTATTAAAAAACGAAATATAGCGAATTTTTCTTTAAAAAAGTTATTTTGGCCGATCGGTCCTATGGGAGCTATATGATATAGTCAACCGATTTCGATCAAATTTGGTACAGTGATTGGGAACTATAAAAAACTTTCGAATACCAAATTTCGTTACGATATCTTCATAAACAAACGAATTATTCATCTAAAACGCTTTTTTTTTTGTCGAGGTCGTCTCAAACACCCCCATGGGAGCTATATAATTTATCCCTGATATCAAAAAAATAAAATAAACTTGCCTCCTATGGAATAATATGGGATCTAATGTGAAAGTTTGGTAACTCTAGCTCTTACCATCTCTGAGATCTAGGCGTTCACACGGACGGACGGACGGACGGACGGACAGACGGACAGACGGACGGACGGACAGACGGACAGACGGACATGGGTATATCGACTTCTCTATTCACCCTGATCATATTTTAGGTAACTTTGGGGTGTCTCCGACGTCTCCTTCTATATGTTACATACATTTTCGGCTTGCACAAACTTAATATACCCTTAGTACCATACGGTACAGGGTATAAAAAACCAAGATCCAAATCTAATCTAAATATATGAAATTTTTGAGCTTTTTATACAGATTTGACTACTTCTTACAATCTTAGTTCTAGAAAAAAATTTGTATAAAGCTTATTTTATGTTAATAATTTTTAAATATTATTTTAATATCAAAAGTAAAAACATACTATTTTTTGATCATGTACTTTTTGGGGAAATGTTTTGATAGCCAATCCGTGGACTCACATTTTTTTTAGTTTAGAGCTTCGAGAGCTATAGAAAAAACTACCAAATGAGAAAAAACTATAAAATCAGCCCAAAACTATCGCTAAATATGCTTTTCCTTTTTATTTACATTCTCCAAAATTGATACACTAAGAAAAAATATCAAGAATTTTCTTATTTTATTCTTTTTCCAATGACCTGTATGCAGCAACAAAATTGCAAGCACTATAAAAAAAGACGTGAAATATCAGATGAAGACATAAATCAGAGTTGTCCTATGATTTTTATGATGCTGTACGTAAGATGGCGCCACCTTAAGTCCCTTTGATGGCGCCAGCAGTGCAAGCATCTTATTAAGTGCTAAACAAATGACTGAAGGGAATAAATCGTTGTGATGCAATTTTTCAAAAAACTTTTACTATTTTTTATTTTTTGGGAGCTAATGGGTGATTCATTAAGATTTTAGAATTGCAATTAATAAAAGATGATGGAAATCTAAGATGGGGTCCTTTAAAAAATTACATATATTGTGCTGTATCTGTATTGGAACACACATATAATATTTTTGGATATTTTATTTTTATTTCAAACTTTAAAAAAAAAAATCTATTTGTTATCTCAAATTAGAAATGCTATAAATATGTTATATAAATATAAAAAACCTAATTAATTTTAAAATCCAAAGGAATATTGCATTCGTTAGCGCTTTCATGTAGCTTACACATCAATAACTTCCTAAGGATATCTTATATACCCTTTTAGTATTAATATTAAAGAATAGAATAAACTTGAATATCAAGAAAAATTGAAAGAAAAGATAAAAAGCTTTTTTTAGTTATTTTGGCGATTGTAGCATTGACAAAAGTTCGTATTTATTGAAGCTTCTAGATCCTTACTGCTCATCCGAAGTTCTTAGATTTTCATAACAAATACTATGAAAACCTAATTGTCAATTTGTAAGAAACAATCTGAGAATTATTGTAAAGTTAGGAAAGGAACTAAATAATTGTCAAGAACGTAACGAAGATTTGTATGCCAAATTTATTATAATAGTAAGATCTTGTTTTGAAAAGCAATTAACTGCAGAAAAAACTCTATTTTGGCTTGAAAAAATTAAAATATTGTTTTAAAAAAAGTTTACTCCTAGATATTTCAAGGACATAATTATTTTGGAACCAAGTGACGCTCCAACAATCCACACAAAAAATTAAACCGTTTCATTTTCAACGTCATATGAAAATTTCCATAGTTCGGTACATAGAAAATGTATTCCAACTCAAAGTTAAATCAATTATTATGCTAGATATCTCAATCATGTTG
>JBAMAX010002822.1:0-19238 GCA_037043745.1 Chymomyza amoena | reverse complement strand
GGCAGCAAAAAGTCCGTTAACATGGTCCGATAGCGTGCGCCATTGATGGTAACGCACCTTGCTCATTTTAAAAAAAATACGGACCAATGATTCCACCAGCCCACAGACCGCACCACACCGTTGTTTTTCTTGGATGTAATGGCAGCTGGTGAACCTCTTCGGGTTGATCTTCTCCCCAAATACGACAATTTTGCTTATTCACGAAGCCGTGGAGAAAAGGTGGGCCTCATCACTGAAATTTTGGTCGAAAACAACGGATCTTCATCGATCTTACCAAGAGCCCATTCACTAAAACGGCGACGTGCAGGAAGGTCATTCGGATTCAATTCTTGAATGAGTTGGATTTTATATGCTTTCAAGCCGAGATCCAAATGAAAAATGCGCCAGGTGGTTGAATACGACAGGCCAAGTTGTTGCGATCGGCGCCGAATCGATTCCTCGCGGTCATCGTGAACACTGTCAGCTACCGCCGCTATATTCTCTTCACTACGTGCTGGATGTGGTCGATTTGGTGATGTATCATCAAATAACGAATTCTGAGTTTCAAATTTGGTGATGGTGTTACGAATTGTGGGTTCGGTGGGTCGATTATGTTGACCATAAGTCGATCTCAGCGCACGAAAAACATTCTTTGCTGAACGCTGATTTTCGTAGTACAATTGTACAATTTGTAAACGTTGTTCGGCTGTAAGTCTTTCCATGATGATTTGCCAATGAATACTGAACAACTTTGCCTTTGACAGCTGTCATGGATCCACACGAAAATCCCTATTGAAAAAAAGCTCTTAATAATTCACCCTTTATGTAAAAAATCAAGTATACGCACATTAGCCTTACCAAATTTTATGAGTTTGGGAATTTTCTCGCAAAAACGTTTACTTTTTTGCTCATATTTTCATTTTTTTCCTAGTATCTTGTAGTGTTGTATCAAATTCAAGTCTTTGAACCAGAGTGCCTTGACTTCGTCGACATCAATGTCGTCGTCGGATGCTTCTTGGCATTGTCTCTCTGGTTGCTTTTTGTGTTTTTTGGTGCATCAGCTTACCGCAAAAATCAATATGCACTGTATGAGTGCGACTGCAAACAAGTACATCTTATATAGAGTATGTATGCATGTTTGTAGTATGTACATAGCTATGTCAAATACATAGACTGAGGCCTATGTGAGTAAATAGCTAGAGTACTGCAATTGCGACTGCAGTCAATTAGCAGCTTGCCTGTTGGGGGCGTCAGAGTTGCTCCAGGGACTGACCCAATTTTGAAATTTCTGTGCTAATTTGCAATTAGCAAAGAGTGAGTACAAAACAATAGTGCGCTAATGCGGCGTATACTTGTTATTGAATTGCACTTGCTGGCTGTCAGCTGAGATTAATCATACGCATCGTTAAACATTTAGACAAATGCTTTTTTTATTGCTAGACCTTAACAAAAGAAGTCCAAAGAGAGAAATATCTGTCCACATAAATTGTAACTTTGGCTTTACTTTTGGTTTGGTTTTTGTAAACGGTTTTTGTTTTTTTTTTGGTTTGTGGTTTGTTTCTTTGTTGACAAGATCTCAGCGGGGCCGCCGCAGTGTCTGGCCCAGTGGCTCAGTTGGTCAATGGAGCATTGCGCTAGGGCAGCGCAGTAGCTGGTTGCTTTCAATACAATTTGTTTAGGTTTATTTGTTTGGCCAGCGATTTGATTATGGCCATGTCTATATTTAAAATGTTATAGACAGACGGCGGCTCGGCTCGATTGTTGGCTGCTCTACCAAACGCCACAGGCCATTGACCAAAATCAATGGCCATGTGACTATGTGCATGTGTGTGTGTGTCTAGATCTTGATGTCCTTTAGTGTCGCTATGTGTATGTGTGTGTGTGTAATGAAGCATAAGCTTTTAGAGTATCGTACGTGTGTGCGCTATCAAAGACTTCTTGGAATTCACCAGCAAATTCATATAATATTCATGTCGCATTGAATTTGTTGCTATTGACAATTGTCAAGTCATCGCCAAGACTCTAACCAAGTCCCGCCAAATATAGCAGCTCCGCCACAGTCCCACCGGGCCCCAGCAACGAGAATTGCTATTGAAAATTGCAGTGTGCACGTTGCGCCTGGAAGTCAATGACCGCCGGCAGAATGCAGAATGTTTGGGCCAAACCTGACAGCGCTAGCGGCGCGGTAGCGGAACCTGACTTGGCGGAATGGGGCGGTATTTGGTAGCAGCTGGCGCTATCTCACCACACGCCCACTACACACACACACACCGAGGAAAAAATTATATATATTAGTAAAAAGCGTAGACCGACAGTGGGATACTCTTAAGAAGTTTTTTCCAAAAGAATTTTTATTAGAATTAGACGGTTTAGATTTGGCACGGATAGTGGCATAGAAATTTCTTGAATTTTATAGGCGAGCGAAGCACTTATTTGTCATCCATATTAAACAACGAGACGTTTACAGAAGCCACAGATCGTAAAAGGTTCAAAGCCGCTTCCCTCTAATAAAGGCGAAGAAAAGGAAGCTATTTAGGGAGTTTTAAGAAAATGCATTATTTAATATTATTTATTATCCACAGCCATATCTAGTGTTAGCCTGTAACCTACCAAAGAGAATGATTCGATACATGATCAAATGGACTTAAGAACATTTTTCACTTGATATAGAAGCTATTAGGGAGAACTATCACGGAGAACAAATGCGTGAAGAAATTAGAACTCCCTGAAATTTTTTACTTTCTATGGTTCCTTAACCTATATCAATATATACCGGAAAGAGGAAATTATTTAATCAATTTTTTTTTCGCTATAAAGGCGCTTAGCGATTTTGATTCTTTGAGTCACTCTAAACAATTTTTCCCAAGAAACTACAAGAAACTAGGGGTCTAAAATAAATTTGGAGTCGCCCATTTTTTCAAAATATTTAAATATCGATTTGGACTTTCGTTTGAAAAGCAAAAAAACGTAATTTTTCTTTGAGCCAAATGAGTATTTAAAGGTTTTTGGGGTCGAAGAATTCATTTTTGAGGGTGCTTTTTTTGATTCTTTCGGTTTTTTTTTGGGAAATTGAAAAAAAAGTGGCTTAAATTCAAAGAATCAAAATCGCTGAGAGCTTCAGAACGTTTTTTTGGCACCATACAAATTGAAAATATTTTTATATGTTTCCCCTATATTTATGCCTAGATATTTTATATCTAAATCGTTTTTATTCAGTTTTTGACGTTTTATAATTGTGACAATAATACACTGAGTCATGAACGAAAGAGAAGGAGGCGCCTTCTTCCGTGACGTCACAAGAGACAAATTTTTGTGTTGAATAGATGCTGACTATTTTGTGAATCTATAATAATATTTTTATTTATTTTTGTGCAATAATGGAGCTTGTTGGAGGAACAAGTTCTATTCAAATAATTTATGTCTTGACTCTTCAGTCGATAGGGAGTGTACCAGCTAAAGAAGCTAACGAAGGCGGCACCCTTTAGTATGTTTTCCTAATGATTTCCAAATTTATGGCGCTTATTTATTTCAATTTAAAATTTTTTTAATAAATAAAGATTGATTAAGAAGCTTTCTTGATTTAATATTTCTCAAGTCTGAACCAAACCATACCACAAATTAGTCATTAAATTCAAGTTATATACTTGGCTGTTTTTAACGAATATTTGTATTATTCTGAATATAATTTTTGTATGTTTATAGGAGCTTGTGGACAATTCTTCGATATCGAATATTTGGAAGTCTATTTATCATGCGAATTTTTCAATCGGTTTTGACATTTAAAAAAATAGTAATCGGTCGTGTTCCGGAAAGCGAAAAAAATGAACAATTATATTCGAATTGCCATCAACAGCATTACACATTTCGGGGGAAATTATTTACGAAAAGGGAAATTATCCTTATCCTAATTATTCTATTACAAGGGAAATTTTTGTATATGGTATGAGATATGAACTATTTAAGCAAGATACGGACCATATAAAAATGAGATTTGAGGTGTGCATGCCATTTTTTAGGTTCATTTAAAAAAAAACTAATAAATAATATTTATCAATAGCAATTTATCATGAAATTGGCCTGAATAAGAGTATAAAAATATTTAAAAAAAGATTTTGTCTAAAGTACGTATACTTTTCAACCTTTTTCCGGAGAACAGCTGAATATTTTTTCAGTTTTGTTTTTTTTTCGACGTATTATCTTCATATCTTTTGTAACTATGTATATATATATGCATATTTTCTTAAAAATTTAAAGTGCGCTCGGCAGATGATTTTCAAAAACAAAATTCTTTCGGCTTCTTATTTTATAAGGTAAAACTTAAGCCAGAGAGCGCTCAGAAAGTTATTTTCATTATTTTCTAACAAATTTTCAATTTTTGGAGGAATTTTTGCATTAACTCCCATACAATTTTCTCTCGAAACTATCTTACAACTTTTAGCAGCATAAACTAAAATACTTTCATACTAAAAACAAAAATGCGCGAACAAATTATAAACTTGTGACGTCACTTGCTGACTTTCGCTTGCTGCTTTCCTAAACTTTAAACGCTTAATTGAGTTTTTTTTAGACTTATTAGCTTAGGGACTTGAATTGAGAGACATAACAAGAGCATTTGATGTCTCTTGCTTCAAACGTCTCTGAGATCAAGATTTTCAAGAAGCTGAAACATGTATCTATAAAGTCTATAATACTCTTGACCAAATATATATAGTGTATAGCCAGATAGCAATATGTACAAACTGTTAGTTGGCTTGTTGTCTACTTTTATACACAGACACACTGGGGGATATATGTATGTGCATTTATATATGTATGTACGTATATGTATAAGGAATCGCCCGACTGACGCTCATTGACTGCACACTCAAGTAGAAACTTGTCAATTTCTTGATGGCTCGCCATTTTACAGTGGTCGAGATAAACATTTTTGTGAGTAAAACTTTTAAGTAAAAAAATTCTTTATAAATTACTAGTGGGACCGGCAGACGTCGTCCTGCCCAAACTTTTTGAATACTCTTCAAGTGCATAAACATCGTAAGACTCTCTAGTTAGACTTTTGGATTAGTTGATTAGTCATGAAGACTCTCTAAAAAGCCGTATGGACGAACTTAAGTATTCTTAAGAGAGCTCACATCTGTAATAAATTCATGCCCCACAGAAACTACATTTCAACCCCTTTGCGACTAAGCTTCTGTCTGCACTTAATGTCCAATACCCGGCGTTGAACAATTTTTTACTATGCTACATTGACGAAATTTACAAAAATACGTATATCTCACGAACCAATACACACAATCACATTGCAATAGGCTTAAAACCTCCGTATTGACAACTTATAACACACGCTAAAATCATATTTGAAATTCTTTAACGCGTTCATGAGAACACCCGTAACACGTAAGATATTAACATTAGTTAATCTAAAAAATTAAGTTAAGTTAATCTAATTAATTAAGTAGTATGACCTTATCGTCTAAAGTAGTAAGGGCTTATCTTATATCTCACGAACCAATACACACAATCACATTGCAATAGGCTTAAAACCTCCGTATTGACAACTTATAACACACGCTAAAATCATATTTGAAATTCTTCAACGCGTTCATGAGAACACCCGTAACACGTAAGATATTAACATTAGTTAATCTAAAAAATTAAGTATACGTAGTATGACCTTATCGTCTAAAGTAGTAAGGGCTTAAAATAGCCATGGATGGATCGATAAACAATTATGTACAATATTCTCCTTTCTTCGTTTTATATTGAAATTCATGTATTTCTACATTTTGGTAATTTTTGAAGAGCGCCACCTATCGGACAATGTTCAAACTATGTTAAGAGCCTTCAACACGTGCCCGTAAACACACACGTAATATTTTATTAAAATAGGTCTGGTGGTTTGGGAGTCTTTAGAGGACATACGAAATTATTTGATTTTTATATATATAGAAATAGAATAGATGATGAACGGGCTAAAGAGTGGTCTAACTAATGTTCGCCGTTTATAATTCCATTTAAGTAAGAGGAACTTACATTTTTGAATACCTTCTAAAAATTGAAATTTTTTATGATTCTTCAAACAGCCATTCGATCTACAGATCTCTTTGCTTGACTGTTCGTCTGACAGTCTAGATTTTAAAGGCTTTAAGTGCTCGTAAACAGGAGGATGGAAAGTTGTTCCATTCTCGTCGATATGTTGAAGCTTTTCCCTATAGGAGAGTCAAAATTTAATATACTTTATAGCTAGTATAATATTTTGCCGTCAAAATGATTTAGATTGTATACAAGGTTTTTCAAATTCAAACAATTCACTTGATATGTAGAGAGATTTAAGCATAATCGACAGCAAAAGATTGACTTTTCTTCAAAAAATACCTCCAAGTCACATTAACAGTTCCATGTAATTCTCAATGCAGCATTGCAAAAATTGATCAAAATAAAAAATTTTTATTTTTTCTGTTCTTCTCTGTCCAAATTGTTCCATTTCTTGTGAAACATAGGTAAATAGATAAATATTTTAAGACGATCCATTATTTTAAATATAAAATTTCATCAACCCTTTTGAATTAGATAGATAGATAGACAGAGCTACCTAAAAAATAATTGATTATTGGGTTCGGAGTTCAGACCATAATTATAACATATGTTTTGATTCGCTGAATTCGCATCAAAAGTCCAGAAAACCTCAACACGACAGGATCCTGATATAGCCTTAAAAAACCTCAAAATTATCGTCGAATACGCGGTCTCAAAAATAAAATTATTGGTCGATTTTTTTAGGTTGATATCAGTAGGGCTTTACTGATTTCTAATTTGGATGCGATAAAGATTGTCTGACTTCCGAACCCAAAAATCGTTATTTTTTTGGTTACCTACATTTTTTCTCTGGATTTAACCGAAATTTTTGTTAAAAAAAACTGTTGGAACAATATCCTGTCAAGAAGATGTTAAATAGTTTTCGTAAAATTTTAAAGTAATTTAATTTTTTTATTCTTTGATATATTGAAGATCACGATTCACTCCGTTCGGAGCATAGGACGGAATATTTAGATAATAATAAAACTTAAAAAATAAAATAGTTTTGTTTATCGATGTTGTTTCGTTCTTAAAATTATGATGATTATTTTTTAATTGTATATTACATTTTTTTAAAGCTTCTAACTTAAGACAAAATATTTTCTTATTAAAAAGCACTTCTTACTTTTTTTCCCGGTTACGATCTTAAAGCTCGCTTCTGCCGCTTTACATTTTTTAGGAACTTTGTTTCTGAAGCAGTTCGCACGAACATACCGTACTTTTTCCTCTTTAATTTGACCTCTTTTGGAAACTAAACTTAAAAACTGAATTTTCAGATAACCCTTCCCAGAATGCGCTTTAATTGCCATTTTGACCACTGTGCATTACTCAACCCTCCACCCGCTGCCTTTTGCCCCTTTACATTTGCCTTTATCGTGTGCTGCCTTTTCTACCATTTTATTTTTTATAGCTGTTTTGTTACTCAATAAGGATAAAAAAAGAGCTACAGCAGAAGCTGCAGCGGCAAGGGAAGCTGCAAGTTGAGTTGAGAATAAAAAAATAAAATAGCGAAATCAAATAAAAAAAAAATCGATGTTCAAATTGTTGGCCAGAAGCGGAGATGCCAAGTTGATCAAGCCGAGCCAAGTCAAAACAAGCCAACGAACGGAAAAGCAAAATCAATTTCCGTTTAAGTTTTTGCGCCTTAGCTGTCGCTACATTTCTTTTAATACTCTGTATCCTGAGGGTGTAGGGTATATTAAGTTAGTGCAAAAAAAAAATCAAAAAGATACACTCAGACGAAGACAACGAGTCAGATTTGATGTGGCATACATGAGAAGGATCTGTGTGAGAATATAAATCGATGTCCGGTCTCACTTCTCCTTCAACGGATGACTATTTCATGAACACTGATTAGGAACTACGGACTAACGTCCCAACTAACTTAGGCCCGTTGCGTCACCGCTACGGTGATTCACTCACCGCTCTTCCCGATATAAGAGGTCCCCCATTTGAGGTGATACAGCCATCCGGCAGCCTGAATAAAGGCATTTTGGACTCTGTCCAGATAGCTGAGATAATTCATCAAGAAAGTGTGACTTTAGGAACCTGAATCTTTTACTGCCCGGCCCAGAGCAATGACAGGAAAAGTGTTCCACTGTTTCCAGCTTCTCCTCATCGTCACAGCTTCTACAGAAATCATGGTGGGGAGCATTCAACCTGGATGCGTGGTTTCCTACCAACCAGTGTGGCTCTATTCAGACAGCAAAGTTGTTTGGTTCTTTTACTGCAGTATGTCGGCCAAGTTTGCCGCGAGATCCTTCACCTGTTCGATGTTCGATTCCATGTTTTATCTGCACAGAGAGCGAAAAAATTTCGTATTCTCAGTTCACAGCGGGCCATAGGTATACCCAGGACCGCCTTGTTTTGAAGAAGGATGCTGGTAGTTCCTTGCCTAGCCAGTTCATCCGCAATACAGTTTCCCTCAAAGTCCCTAAGTCCTGGAACCCATATGAAGTGAATTGAAAACGGCTCAGCCATCTCCCCTAGAGACAGGCGGCAGTTATTCATTGACTTCATACACGAAGTCATCGAAGCTAGGGACTTAAGAGCCGCTTGGCTGTCCGAATAGATAAAAATGTTCCAATTTCGAACTTGTAGGTTTCTTATTGTTTTTAAAACCTTCCGGATTGCAGTTACCTCTGCCTGAAAGACACTGCAGTGGTTCGGGAGTCTGAAAGCAGTTCTAATGTTGAAAACCTCAACGTAGACGCCTCCGTCTAGCTTGGAGCCGTCCGTGTATATCTATATCGAGCCAGCTGGGCCTGGTACACCTGCATTCCTCTCCTCCCTGGTTGGAATATAAGCTATAAATTTGGTTGTGAAATCGTCCTGCGGTATGCAGTAGTCTGTGCTTTCGGGAATAAGTGGGTTCCCCTTACGAATCTTTGCATGACCAAAATCTTGGTCATTCCATTTTTTGGCTTGTTGTTCAGCGGTAGGAGGTTAAGAATCGCATCTAGTGCTTCGTTTGAGTGGAGCGTAGAGAGAGTTCGGCGGTCCTCTGAACCTTACTTAACTTTTTGAGGTTGCTCACCTTATCTAAGGCAAGCCACCAGATCGAGACTATAAACAGAAAATTTGTAAACCTGCTTGCGAAAACGCTTCAGTTTCCTAATTCTTAAATTTTGATTATTTTCTCGGTATACCAACTCCTTATACCCCGCGAAAGCGTGTACTTTAGCCGCCATGCTCCGATTCTACTCAGTTCTTTTGTTAGCATTGTTGCCCTTGTCTAGTCAATGGAGAGTACCAGCTGTAAGTTGGGAGTATTCCTCGACACGTGGGAGGGTGTTTGAGAAGTGGCCAAGAGTTGAGGATGCAATTATAATAAGTGTCACATATTGCACAAGGCTTGCCTCCTTGTCTCCCTGCTTATGCAAAAAATAAAAAAAATACAAGAACATGCAATTATTTGCACGCACAGGGAGGAGAGAGTGGGACGCACACACTCTCGATTGTTGCGCATCTCCCTTTGTCCCACTCTCGCCATGATGTCTATCTGCCTCCGTCCCTTTGTTAGCGAGTGTTTCCATTACTTTGTAAATTGGCTTGATTGGCACTATTAAAATAATTAACTTGGCTTACATAATGTAACTGCTGCCAAAACCATTCGCTATGACGTGTTTAGTGTTAGCTGTAGCCCCCTAAAGGTTTGAGCCATTTTTTCTAGACGCCATTTTTCTACTCGTTTTCCGCCATTCCTTGTAAACGTGTTGGACAAAAACAGCGGTGAAGTTTGGCTCGGCAGAAGGACAAGTTCACTGTGGAACCTTGCAGTCCATAGTTATGCATAAAGAGAGAATGGGATAGATTGATGCATCTCTAATTATTTTTCCCAGCCTTGAATAGGTATTTTTTTCTTGACGGGGTAACCCCTAAAAACCTTTTTGCTGTCTACAGTAGGGCTAGTCGGATGTCGCCTTGGCGATTTGTGGAGTTAGTCTATTATTTATTACCATCAGTTTATACTAATCCCCATGAGTTCTTGGCTTGCAAACATTTTGGGAAGTGCGTCCTAACTTTGAAAAATTCTTTGAAAAATCAAAGATTAAGTCCAGTTCTTAGAAGTTTCTCAAAATGTTTCCATTAACGAATTTTCTTGGTGCAATGAAATTTGAAGATTCTATTTTTTTCACAAAAAGCAGTATTGGAACTGTCTTTGGTCTTACGAAGAATTAAAGATAAAAACGAGTTCTTGAAATTGTCTCCAAATATTTCCTTTCAAAACATTTTCTTTGTGCAATAACCAGCATGGAAACTGACTCAAGTGTCACAAAGTTTTTGTCAAATTCTTCCAAGAATTAAAGATAAAATAAAGAATTTAGTTTATGCAATGAAATTCGGAAGCCATATACCCAAAAACCTGTAAGGGAACTAACTACATGCAATGTTACGAAGTTATTGTCAACTTATTTTAAGAATTTAGAATAAAATGGATCTCTTGAAATTATCTCAAAATGTTTTCATTCAAAGAATTGTTGCAATGAAAATCAAAAGTTGTATTTTGGAACTGTCTATTGTGTTACGAGGAATTAAAGATAAAAGGGGTACTTGGAATTGCCTCAAAATGTTTCTATTCAAAACAAAACATTCAGCAAGGAAACTGACTAAAGTGTTAAGAAGATTTTGTCAAATTCTTGAAAGGAGACAAGACGCAGTTCTTCGAATTGTTTCAAAACGTTTTCATTAAAAGTATTTTCTTTGCGTAATGTAGTTCGGAAGATGCTTGGGAACTGACTACAGGTGCTATGCAATTATTAGCAAATTCTTCTAAGAGTTAAAGAGAAAATCGAGTTCTTGGAATTGCCCCAAAATGTTTCTATTCAAAACAAAACATTCAGCAGGGCAACTGACTAAAGATTTTGTCGAATTCTTGAAAGGATTAAAAACTAAACGGAGTTCTTAGAATTGTCTCAAATCGTTTTCATTTAAAGTATTTTCTTTGCGTAATGAAGTTCGGAAGAAGCTAGGGAACTGACTAGAGGTGCAAGGAAATTATTAGCAAATTCTTCTAAGAATTAAAGAGAAAATCGAGTTCTTGGAATTGTCTCAAAATGTTTCTATTCAAATCAAAACATTCAGCAGGGAAACTGACTGAAGATTTTGTCAAATTCTTGAAAGGATTAAAAACAACACGGAGTTCTTAGATTTGTCTCAAATCGTTTTCATTCAAAGTATTTTCTTTGTGTAATGAAGTTCGGAAGATGCTTGGGAACTGACTACAGGTGCTATGCAATTATTAGCAAATTCTTCTAAGAGTTAAAGAGAAAATCGAGTTCTTGGAATTGCCCCAAAATGTTTCTATTCAAAACAAAACATTCAGCAGGGCAACTGACTAAAGATTTTGTCAAATTCTTGAAAGGATTAAAAACAACACGGAGTTCTTAGATTTGTCTCAAATCGTTTTCATTAAAAGTATTTTCTTTGCGTAATGTAGTTCGGAAGATGCTTGGGAACTGACTACAGGTGCTATGCAATTATTAGCAAATTCTTCTAAGAGTGAAAGAGAAAACCGAGTTCTTGGAATTGCCCCAAAATGTTTCTATTCAAAACAAAACATTCAGCAGGGCAACTGACTAAAGATTTTGTCGAATTCTTGAAAGGATTAAAAACTAAACGGAGTTCTTAGAATTGTCTCAAATCGTTTTCATTTAAAGTATTTTCTTTGCGTAATGAAGTTCGGAAGAAGCTAGGGAACTGACTAGAGGTGCAAGGAAATTATTAGCAAATTCTTCTAAGAATTAAAGAGAAAATCGAGTTCTTGGAATTGTCTCAAAATGTTTCTATTCAAATCAAAACATTCAGCAGGGAAACTGACTGAAGATTTTGTCAAATTCTTGAAAGGATTAAAAACAACACGGAGTTCTTAGATTTGTCTCAAATCGTTTTCATTCAAAGTATTTTCTTTGTGTAATGAAGTTCGGAAGAAGCTTGGGAACTGACTACAGGTGCTATGCAATTATTAGCAAATTCTTCTAAGAATTAAAGAGAAAATTGAGTTCTTGGAATTGTCTCAAAATGTTTCTGTTCGAAAGAAAACATTCAGCAAGGTAACTGACTAAAGTGTTAAGAAGATTTTGTCAAATTCTTGAAAGGATTAAAAACAACACGGAGTTCTTAGAATTGTCTTAAATCGTTTTCATTTAAAGTATTTTCTTTGCGTAATGAAGTTCGGAAGAAGCTAGTGAACTGACAAGAACTTCGCCCCTAAGCCCCTTTGCTTACTGCGCCACTGACATTCCATAATATAATAATAGATTAATATCGAAACATAATTATAATATGTACATCGAAGTATATATACTAGGTAGTGTCTTATCAGCATATTGCCTTATCATCATGGAAACTTAATTAATTTACATTTCTAGAAGCTTTCAAGTGAAAATTACGTTGAACAGAGCCAGTACTTAAATATTAAATATAAAATTTAAGTTTTAAATAATACTTGACAACGTAAGTGTGGCAAACAAAATGGCGGAAACAAAGGCACTTAAAAATATACACAACATAATAATAATAATATGTTTATTGTTTTATGTATTACAGTAATTACATAATAAAACTTTTCGAAATGTAATCATTTGAGTATTCATTTCTTTTAATAGTTCGTTGTGAATGTTTATCAAGTGGAATATCGTAGCTATATCATAATTAATTAATTTTCATTAAGTATGCTCAACGTGTTAACTAAGTACACTAGCCAACAAAATTACTTTTACAAATTAGCTTATTCAATTTAGTTCTCAAGTTATGTAAATTATGTCGAATACTCTGTTTGAGCAGGATATTTTAGAATCAAATAAATTTGATATTATAAACAAACCAAAAAGGAATTTTCGCATAGTTTTTATGCAGAACTTTGAACAACACAGAGAAATAAATAATTATAATTTAAGTTGGAACATGCTCGAAATAAAATTTTTCAATCTATCTTTTTTTTGTTTTTTTTTGGGAATAAAATGCTCTTAATTTTAAATTATAAAAATATATAAAAACTAGAGGGCCCGGCACACGTGTTCCTGCCCAAACTTTTTGAATACTTAGCTTATCTGGAATAATATTAGATTTTTAGATTAGTTTGCAGCTCGATTCAAACTTTCACCATTATTAGTCGAATATCGCGCTTCACGGATCTGTCTTGGTCGAATTCTTTCACGTTCATTGCGATCTTCACGTTCTTGAGCAATACGGTTAGATTGATAATTAATTCAATTCTTCCCAAAAACCTCCGTATTGACAACCTCTAACACACGCAAAAATCAGATTCAAAATTCATCGACGCATTCATGAGAACACCCGTAACACGTGAAAAAAAAAGTTTCTTTTATAAATAATAAAAACAATTAACAAAAAAAAAATTAGTTAATATAACAATGTACACAGTGCCACATTATAAAAAAAAAATATATAAAAAAAAAATTTTCCAAAAATTTAGGGGTGGCAACCCTTATCACTTAGGGGTATGAAAAATAGATGTCGACCGATTCTCAGACCTACCCAATAGGCACTACAAAACTTCATGAGAATCGGTCCAGCCGTTTCGAAGAAGTATGGTAACTAACATTGTGACACGAGAATTTTATATATAAGATTGAAAAATAAGAGCTATCTAGCAATTAAAATAAAAAAGGACATTTAAATAGTATGTCATAATTTTTATTTTTTAAGCCAAAATAGTTGAATTATTCTGCAATTTTAATAAAAAAATTCAAAAATAATAATTTTTTCAACATTTTTATTGTAAGAATTATAAAAGTTACAATCCCTGATTTTAATATTAAGATTAAACATTTCTCTAATAAGCAAGAAAATCAATATGCTTAAAAAGATAATTATAATATTTTAACATGAAGAATCTCGAATATTGTGGCCCATCAAGCCCTATTGTTCTTTAAATGAATTTGAAAATTCTCAAATTAATTTAATTTAAAAATAAAATAAATTTTTGTCATTGGGAAAAAAGTCTTGAAATAAGAATGTTACTCTAACTCTCACAATCATCAAAATTTGGTGAAAATAAAAGGCTGTGATGAAACTATGGAAATTGATAATTTTTTAAGATTATATGTTAGCTACTACAGTTTTTAGAAAAAGTGTGAAATAGAAAAAATGGGAAACCTAAAGTATAAAGGATTGTAAGTAGCGCCAATAGCAAAAAAAAAAAAGCTCACTAGAACTACCAAGCTCTTATTTTCATCAAAATTGCGTGAAATTTGAAAAATCAAAATCTCCAAAAAGAGCTTATTTATTTGAGAATCGGTGATGGCAACCAGCTATCTAGAGATAAGCGAGTCCAAAAGAAAATAAGCCAAATCGCTGGAAAATACAACTCTAAACCGGTTTCACTCGCTGCTAGAATGAAATCAGTAAAAATCAGTGATTTGCTTAAATTAAGAAGTATCCATCATAACTAGTGTGACCAATTCAATTTTGAGCGAAACTGGGAGTACTGAAATCCAGAACTCTTGAGCTCAAAATCGGGGCTTTTTTAGGAATAAAACTTCATTATTCATCTCGAATATATTAGATGATTACTTGATAATTTTAATAAACTTTCTGTTGCTTTTTGTTTAAAATCGTATTTGTCTTTTGGTGATATTTGCTTAAGCGATATTGGAGGTATTCTTTCAAAAAACTTTAGAATTCAACAAATTCGTACGATGAAACAATAAAAACTTATTAAACTTTCCCATATCTAAGTTACAGCCTTCGATTCCAAGTTCCAAAATTCCCAACACCTAAAAGTTGTGAAATAACGTAAAAAAACTCTTAAAATAGGAAAGGTTCTGCTTAAAAACTTAAAGTGCTGGAATTTCTTAAGAGAAGAATTCGCATTCAAAATTTCCAATATCTAAACCTGCTGAAATAACCTAAAAACTGCAAAATTTTGACTCAAGACTTTCTATTTTTTCTCAGAAGTGTACTTCATCCTAAAATATCAAGAAATATATAAAATATGTCGTAAAAAAAACTGTTGCCTGTAAAGTCGGTTTTACGGGCGAAGATTTTACGTGACAACGTCTTTTTCTCGGTAGAATATTTATTGATATGAATATTATTAAATTGCACAATAATAATTCCTATTTGAGTGATTTTGTTGAGGATAGGACGATGATAGGAGAAATAGGAAATGAAAGGAAGTGTTTCTGCTGTAATGTGTCTTGCGAAAGTCAAGTCGATGGTTGTTTCTTTTAACGTAGTTGACTTAGAAACGTTTGATACGCAATCAAGATTATACGTATATTTCATGAAATTATGAAACGAGTTGTCAGACTTTACGTTTTCGTATCTCTTAATAAAATAAAATTTTCTCGGCAGGAGATAATAAATAAAAAGGTATAAACGAATGGTTTGACAGAAGAAAGGCCGAACTATGCTTGTTAGCATGCAAACAAAATAACAAAATTTTGTGTTGCTAAGGTAGCGCAGTGCGAGTTTCTATTTGTGCATTACTTTTTCCGCAGTTGTAATGCAGATTTTTGGCAGATCACTGCTTTTCTATTTGCCTCCGCTTACAATCCCTCAAACGAAACGCAGCGCTTGTAATCAATTACGTTTTCTGCGGAGGTAATGCAGTATTTCGGCAGACCGCAGAGGCTATGCGCCGCTGGGGTTAATCAGTTGCGCTCACTCAAACCTAAAAATAGCCACCGCTTTGAGCAGTGCCAGTTTGGTGCTGAGCGCTAAGCAGTGCGGCTGACGCTGTGCGTTGCTTGTTGCTGCGATTCACAAAAAGTCGCTGGTTCGTTTATAGATAAGAGCAGAGCACAAACCAAAAATAAAATAGTTATTCAGTTGCGCTCACTCAAAACTAAAAATAGCCACCGCTTTGAGCAGTGCCAGTTTGGTGCTGCCAACTTATGCCACTTAATGCCACTTATCGTTACGATTATTTATCGCTAGACTTATCGTTACGGTTATCGTTAGACTTTTTCAATGGTGCCTCCCATACAAACCTAATTTAAGACGTTGTCACGTCAAAAACATTAATTTTCTTCAATATGGAAAAAATATAATTGAATAAATCCACTTAGAGAAGATAAGATTGTATTTAGATGAGAATTTTGAAACTGTGGGCTCAACTGCAAAATAAGAGATCGCTCTAATTTAAGAATATTCTGAAACGAGTCTGTTGGTTTCGCTGCTCAATTTTTATTAAAATGAAATTTAATTTTTAATATACACAAAATATAAATACAAAACCCCAAATTTATTTTTCGCTTGCATAACCAGCTTAAAAGTTAGTTCTCATTTTTCGCAAAATTTTAATTTCATAATAATTTTTAATTATATTTTCTAATATTTTTCAAACGAAAATATCTAATTGGATTTTGTAGTTAGAAAATTCATTAAAATTAAATTATTTGGTTAAAGTGAGTACAACAAAAACCTGGATAATCTTTTTACACGCAAAGTGCAAATGTTTAATGAAAAGTTGAGTTAAAAATATGTTGGATAAACTTTATTTAGTTTTATTGCGTGGATGCAACCGGTAAAATATAATAATCTTTTAATGTGATTTTATGAATTCTAAACCAACTTTGAGTCTAACCGATAAGGGTTATTTTGATCATGTTAGCCCAGTTAATAAATTGAAACAAAACTGGAAAATTTTAGTGTAGCACCTAATGAAATTATTAATGCATCGAATACATAAGGACGTTATCGTTTTGGCGTGGCGTTACATTAAAATTATTTGTGCATGTATTCATATACATACATATAAAAATGCATTTGATAATATACTATACAATTCATAGTATACAAATGGGCATTTTTGTTTTAGCGTGACGTTACATTTATACGACAAAACGTAACAAAAAAGCAAAAAGCCGAATTTTCAAGTTAATTTTTTGTATTTGCGATGCAATTAAGTAGTTTTTTTTTTTTTTTTTTTATGTTTTATTTTGGCAATAATTCAACAATTCATTTATTTTTATGTATTGCATATTTCTATTTTGATTCGCCAATCACAATACACAGAGTGTAGGAGACATCGTTGGACATGCCGTTAAATTAATTTTAAATTAAGTTTTTGCTGGAACGTCTTTTAAGCCTTTTTATTGGGTTTGCGTGAATTAAATTTCTTGCCAGCCTGTTTTTATGTTGAGCTAATCGTTCATTGTAACCGCTTACATGTTTGTTAATCTGCATCTCCACTGTGTCCAGATTTAGATCATGGTGCAAGGTCGAATTCCTTACGTACCAATCGCAACCAGTAATAAGGCGCATTGCCTTATTTTGGAACGTTTGTATACGTAAGCGATTCGAGCGAGCCGCTATACCCCAAATCTGGATAGCGTATCTCCAAGTGGGTGCCACAATTGCGTTGTAAAGTGCTCTTTTGCATCGTAGCGGAAGAGGACTTTTTGTGTTCAGAAGCCAATTCATTTTACTCATTTTAAAGCGGCATCTTTTAATCGTTTGGTTAATTAAGTAGTGTCTATTAAAAGATACAAGCTTAGCGTTACGTTACATGATATATAAGTTGGTTTTGACTTTTATTACAAACTCGCAATTTGGAAAAGACTTTTGGTACAATTTTTTTCTGTGTGCCTCGAAATAATATTTTTGGAATTATTTAAGAAGCTCCAGTATCTGGCGTGACGTTACTCAAAGTCTCCAGCTGAATAAGGTAATGGAACTGACACTAACGATTTTTGGTAACGAATGATGCAGCTTGATTCATAAGGCAGCATACCTTTTTTTTTGCCAAAATTCCAATTTTAAAAATTTTCGGCTTAATTAAAAAGTTTTCACTTTTTTTTTGGATTATGACTAAACTTCCGGATATATTTAACCCCTTTTTTTAAGTCTAAGATAGCTACAAAGCTCTTTAGAAAAAAATCTATAATAATATAATTTTTTTAATCAACATATTTTCTTTAAAAAAAATATGAAAAATTTTAACTGATAAAAATATCTAATAAAAAAAAAATGGCGGACGTAAAGTCGGGCGCGGACGACTTTAGGATACCCATGTACCACTAGCTTGTAATAAAGTCCGATTTCTTCACAAAAAACCAAATACAGAAGAATTTTTAAGCAAACATTTTTTTTTGACCGATCGTTCCTATGGGAGCTATATGATATAGTCAGCCGATTTCAATAAAATTTGACACAGTGCTTAAATACCTTAAAACAGATATGAATGCCAAATTTATTTCAAATATCTTTACAAACAAACAAAACACATCGAATTTTGTATAAAAAACGTGTTTTTGGACCGATTGGTCCTATGGGAGCTATATGATCTAGTCAAACGATTTGGATTAAATTTGGTACAGTGCTTAGAAACTATAAAACACTCACGAATGTCAAATTTGGTCCCAATATCTTAACAAACAAACGAAACACAGCAAATTTTGTTAAAAAATCGATTTTTTGGAAGATCGGACCTATGGGAGCTATATGATATAGTCAACCGATTTTGTTCAAATTTGGCACATTGCTTAAATGGTCTAAAAAATTTCCAAACGCCAAATCTGGTTAGGATATCTTTATTAAACAACGAAATATAGCGAATTTTTCTTTAAAAAAGTTATTTTGGCCGATCGGTCCTATGGGAGCTATATGATATAGTCAACCGATTTCGATCAAATTTGGTACAGTGATTGGGAACTATAAAAAACTTTCGAATACCAAATTTCGTTACGATATCTTCATAAACAAACAAATTATTCATCTAAAACGCTTTTTTTTTGTCGAGGTCGTCTCAAACACCCCCATGGGAGCTATATAATTTATCCCCGATATCAAAAAAATAAAATAAACTTGCCTCCTATGGAATAATATGGGATCTAATGTGAAAGTTTGGTAACTCTAGCTCTTACCATCTCTGAGATCTAGGCGTTCACACGGACGGACGACGGACGGACGACGGCGACGGACAGACGGACGAGGACAGACGGACATGGGTATATCGACTTCTCTATTCACCCTGATCATATTTTAGGTAACTTTGGGGTGTCTCCGACGTCTCCTTCTATATGTTACATACATTTTCGGCTTGCACAAACTTAATATACCCTTAGTACCATACGGTACAGGGTATAAAAATAAAAGAGTGGAAATACACTGAAACTATTAACGATTTTTTACAGTTTTTATACCTGTACCGTATGGTACTAAGGGTATATTAAGTTTGTGCAAGCCGAAAATGTATGTAACATATAGATGTG
>JBAMAX010002821.1:0-59506 GCA_037043745.1 Chymomyza amoena | reverse complement strand
TATAGTGTAATTAATAATCGACGGGTTTCCCTGAGGAAATTTGATGAAGCTCGGTAATTGGCACACCAGTTAACAAAATCAATCTGCCTAACCAAAACTAATTAACTTAAGAAGTTCATTATAATTGGTTTCTGATATTGTCACCTTGTATTATGTTTGTGTCTGAGCAGTGTATTAAATAATCTTATCCTTGATTATCTGCCAGTCAGCTTTACCCAAATGCCCTTTCCGCCCTACGTCTAGCTATCGACTTGGCTATAATAAATGACCTACTCAAGGCTGGTAATATGATTTATGTAAATTCTATTAGGCCCATTGATTGGCCGCAAACAAACCAAGATTTATATAATGTGTTGCTTTGATTGAATGATTTCATGCGTCATTTTTTTTTTTTTTTTTAACTTGATATTCATTATCATTTATGTATTTTAGGTGCTAAACATAAAAATAATGTGCCAAACGTTTTGGAACATTTGTCAGAGAGAAAATATTTGCATCAGAAAGAGCACAAATATTGAGCGAAAAAAAGAAGAATATTTGAATATTATTTGTTTGGTTTATATTTGGGTAAATATTCTAAAATGGATTCCATAAATCAATCGAGAGCACAATGTGAAATGTGGAAAATGTGGAA
Organism: Chymomyza amoena; assembly: GCA_037043745.1. Lineage (NCBI taxonomy): Eukaryota > Metazoa > Arthropoda > Insecta > Diptera > Drosophilidae > Chymomyza > Chymomyza amoena. The sequence goes on along the minus strand of JBAMAX010002821.1, from coordinate 58,872 downwards.
ATTCAAAGTATATATCAATATGCCAATAAAGAGCAAAGCTTAGCAGTTTTACTTTTATATACTAAGCGTAGTCTCCAAATGCAATTTGAATATTATATGCTTTAATGTCATAAAATAACGGATACTATATATTTTCTGTCACTTTACATATTGCTTTTATCAATCTTGAAATGTCCCAAGTAGACTGCATAATATATATGTGCAAAAAAAAAAAAGGTATTCTCTAAGTAGCCAAATTAAGGTCCCTATAAAGTTTAGACCATTAAAATCCAATTGGTAGCTCATAAAACACACACACACACAAGCGGCAGAGTATTATATAGTATATAATGTATGTACTATGTATAAGCAAAAAAGCGTGCCCAAAATTTTTTATTGTCAAAAGCCGGCAAGAAGCGGTCATATATTATATGCTTAAGAGAAGGTATATATAAAAAAAATAAAGCCCAAATACGCAGAAAAACTGAAAGTGTGACACTTTTAAAATGGGATTTCTACCTTTTATATAAAGGTCCCATGTTTATTTGCTTAAATATTTCGATTAATTTATTTAAAGCCCTTAATGGTATGAAACTGGTCTGCTCTGCTAGCTATGCCATATTGGTGAAAGTTTGTAGAATATCCTTATTAATTTAAGTAGTTCACTTACTCTACCGGAAAAGGTTATTTGCAAGAATTTTAAAAAATATTTTTCAAAAAACCGTTTTGGCGTAACTAAAAACCAGGGACCGTAATTCTTATAATCATTTAACATAAAGATTATGAAATAATTATTATTTTTTGATTTTTTTATTCAAATCAAATTTTAACTCTTATTTTTAACATAAAAAATAAAAATCAAAAATAAAAATTGCTGTGCAAATTTTAATTTAAAAATTTTAAATAAGAGTTATTCTTGATTATTTTTGATTTTTATTATAAAAATTGCAGAACAACTCTTATTTTCAATTTTTTAATAAAAATTGTTCAGTAATTTTATTTTTTATTTTCTATTTTTATTTTTATTTTAACTTTTTATTTTAAAAATAAGAGATCAAATTTAATTTGAATGAAAAAATCGAAAAATAATAATTATTTCATAATCTTTATTTTAAATATTATAAGAATTATGGTCCCTGGTAAAAACCAAGCTGAAAATTTGGTAATTTTGAAAAATGCTTGAAAATTGTTTTTTTTTTACTTTGGTTGCTTGTAACTTTTTACTTAATCTGCACATATCATATATCACTGTAAAGAGCACCTATAGATCATCTTTCATGTCAGAGATATTAAGAAATAGCTAAAACAAGTGCGCAAAACAATGTTTTTCGAAAAAATCTCGAAAATGGTAAGGAAAAAATGAATGTAATTTTCGTGTTTCTCGTTCCGAAATTACCCTACAAATATCCTTTTTACGAAGGTTAATTTTTCGTGTAAACTAGTATAGTAATTACAAGCAAGGTTTTTAAAAAAATATCTGTGGATAGCTTTAATTCTGTGAGAGGTGTGTAAAAATCGAAAAACCCCCAAAGTCACGTGAAAAGGAGCTGAAGTATCTGAACAAGGACGCATTTTATTGGGCATTAATGAGTAAGTTTATTATAAACGCTAGTCTTTAGAATAAAATATATTTAGTTCATCTAAGACAAGAAATTGGCTTAAAATCAATAGAATTAAGCTTAGAAATACACTTAAACAGAATTTACTAAATATTCAATCAAAGCAGTCTCTAAAATACTATACTCCCAAAATAAATGTCAATATTTTTAAATTCACTCTGACGCTTCATTAGAGCACATCGGAAAAATTCCAAAAATAAAATTTAGTAAAACAAAAAATTTATAAAAGAATTTAATACATTGTTCCAAGATGAATCGCAAGCTCGAGGAAGTTGTACGTGATAACTATAAAAATACGGTGCGCATTACGGCGAACACTCAGGGCTATGTGGTTTCCGATAATGCAACCAATACCGTGGCCGATTCTTCATTAGATAATAACAGCGCCCAGGCCATAGTTAAGAATTTGCATGGAGTATTGGTAAGCTCGGCTCAGAGTTGCATTCGAGATCTGGATCCGACTGATAAGCTTTGCTATATGCGTGTAGTGACGAAAAAATTTGAGTATCTTATTGCTCCAGAGGAGGAATTCACTTATAGTGAATTATAGTGGTGCAGTAAATTCTTTGAGAAGTTTCTATGTTTTTCTGTTCGATTTTGGTTTCGTTTTTTTTTTAAATACATTCAGACGGTCGAGCAACTATTTTAGAACATTGTACAAACAAGGATCCGGCTAAATAGACGTATCAACTTTTCAGTCATATGGCTTCAAGGATGGAATGATAGTTGCAAAGGCCCAAAAAATATTAAACTATAAAATAAATATTTTGATGAGCTAACTTATTTTTTTTTTGTAGACGGTTGGATAAGTGGGCGGGTGGATGTGGCCAAGGCTGTCCATATATAGCGCTGCCTTTAGGACTAATTGTTGATTTCGCATCATTTTAGTGAATGCAAGTCACTCAGAAAAAAAACACATCTTAGTTAAATTTGAAGAATTTAGAAGAAAAAGTATGTTCTTTCAATCGCACTGTTAATCCTAAAGATTCTTGTACTTCTGCATACGAAATAATTTTTAAAAGCACTTCTTAAAATAATTATAAAAATTCTCAAATTAAGAATTCCTGTCCTACAAACCATTTAGAATCAAGCGCTAATGTTCCTTAAACCTTGCTGAACAATCTTGAGTTAAAAATTTTTGTTGTAGAATCCATGTATCTAAAATCAGGCGCTAATGTGTTGCTAAAAATTCTTGAGTTCTGACAACAACAAAAAAAAGCTCTGAAAACAATTTCTCTCAATATTAAAAACACAAACTATCTTGACAAAATTAAAAATTGTTTCTTATTACTTTGACGATATAAGAACTACTAATGCTAACTGCATTAGAGGGTGTGGGAAGGGGGGTTTCCCCTCAGGAAAGTTTTCTCAAAGGCCCAGTGCTATTACTGCCGTACTGTCGTGATTCCAGCTAAAGGTGTAATAATAAATTTCCCCTCCAGGTCTGGATTTCCCCTTTACGGCCCAGACTAACTGATTGCAGGGGGGGTTTCCCCTCGGGGCAGTTTTCTCAAAGGCCCGCTGTAATTACTGTCGTACTGTTGTGATTCCAGCTAAAGGTGTAATAATGCATTAACCCTCCGGGTCTGTATTTCCAATCTACGGACCTAACTGACTGTATAGCTATTGGAATATTAAAACCAACTCATCCATAAAATGAGCCATTTCGAAGGAAACCTCAACCCGCTGGCGTTGCTTTTTGACACTGGACTCCCAAAAACATATAATGATTATCCTTACAGAATTCTCGGAAATTTCGTTTGATTCGATAGAAGCATCATAATTCGGACACAGATGAGGGCAACACTGGAGCATAGGGTATCTTAATATATTTTTAACATAAAAAATAAAAATCAAAAATAAAAATTACTGGGCAATTTTTATTTAAAAATTTTAAATAAGAGTTACTCTGTAATTTTTATAATAAAAATTGTTCAATAATAAGTAATTTAATTACTTTACTAATTAAAAATTAGTAATTCTTATTATTGATTTTTATTATAAAAATGCAGAGTATCTTTTATTTTCAATTTTAAAATAAAAAATTGCTCAATAATTTTTATTTTTTGATTTTTATTTTTTTAAATAAGAGTTAAAATTTGATTTTTTGATATAAATTAAAAATAAAAATTTATCCCTTTTTCGAAAGGTCCTTTAAAAAAATTAGAAATTGATGCATGAACTTTCATATAAGCCACTTTTTTCGCTTTGATTTTTTTCATAACCATAACTCTTATTTGCGATCCCTGCTAAAAACTGAAGTTTGAAGTTGTTTTTATTTTGACTACAAAAATATGCGGAACAAACTTTGTTCCTGAACGGTGTAATTTTTTTATAAGGCATCTGCAGTATTCTTACATTTTTAAATTTCAATATAACAATAAAAATTCCTGAGATTATAATCATGCTACTTTATAAAATTGTTCGTTTAGAATGATATATTGGTTTTTTGATGCTGTTTGTCAGCCCTGGTATATAAAAAGTTTATATGGCTTGGTTTCACTTTATCTTTTTTGTTATAATAAGATAAAAGTATGAAAAAGATTTTTGCGTTTTCGGGTTTTTGATTTATTTTTATTTAAGATTATCCTGAAGCAAAGAATATATATTTTTTTAAGAAGTTTATTTATATGAGCAAAAAATACTTGTTCGATAAAAACAAACCTGCGCAAAAATAAGTTAGTTAAAATATGAACGACTATAAAAATAAAAAAAATGGCGTAAGTTAAGGTCGGGCGCGGACGACTTTGGAATACCCTGTACCACAAGCTTGCAATAAAATCCGGTTCCTTCACAAAAAACCAAAAACAGAAGAATTTTTAAGCAAACAAATTTGTTTTTGACCGATCGTTCCTATGGGAGCTATATGATATAGTCAACCGATTTCGATCAAATTTGACATAGTGCTTTTATACCTAAAAAAATATCTGAATGCCGACTTTAGCTAAAATATCTTTAATAACAGAGAAAACACAACGAATTTTGTATAAAAAGAGTTTTTTTTTGACCGATTGGTCCTATGTGATATAGTCAACTGACTTCAATAAAATTTGGCACAGCGATAAAATACCTTAAAATGATCTGAATGCAGAATTTAGTTCTTTACAAACAAATGAAACACATCTGATTTTGTATAAAAAACGTTTTTTGGACCGATTGGAGCTATTTGATATAGTCAAACGATTTGGATTAAACTTAGTACAGAGCTTAGGAACTATAAAAAGCTCACGAATATCAAATTTGGTCTCAATATCTTAACAAACAAACGAAACACAACAAATTTTGTTAAAAAAATCGATTTTTTGTAAGATCGGCCCTATGGAAGCTATATGATATAGTCAACCGATTTTGTTCAAATTTGGCACATTGCTTAAGTGCTCTAAATAAATTTCCAAACGCCAAATCTAATTACGATATCTTTATTAAAAAACAAAATATAGCAAATTTTGATTTAAAAAAGTTATTTTTGCCGATCGGTCCTATGGGAGCTATATGATATAGTCAACCGAATTCGATCCAAATTTGGTACAGTGATTGGGAACTATAAAAAACTTTCGAATACCAAATTTCGTGACGATATCGTCATAAACAAACGAATTATTCATCTAAAACGCTTTTTTTTGTCGAGGTCGTCTCAAACACCCCCATGTGAGCTATATAATTTATCCCCGATATCAAAAAAATAAAATAAACTTGCCTCCTATGGAATAATATGGGATCTAATGTGAAAGTTTGGTAACTCTAGCTCTTACCATCTCTGAGATCTAGGCGTTCACTCGGACAGGCGGACGGACGGACAGACGGACATGGGTATATCGACTTCTCTATTCACCCTGATCATATTTTAGGTAACTTTCGAGTGTCTCCGACGTCTCCTTCTATATGTTACATACATTTTCGGCTTGCACAAACTTAATATACCCTTGGTACCATACGGTACAGGGTATAAAAATATACTTATAAAGGCTACTTAAAAAAGATTCTTTTGCATATAAAACTTCATTTGATTTGTTCAATAAAAAATCGGGGGTTTGTTTTTGCGACCATTAAAGTATCATATATTTAAAAAGGTTTTGAAAGACCTCTATTTTGTATTTGTTTTATAATCACAATATACCAAAAGTAAAATAAATTTGTTAAAAATAATAGAGATTTCAGAAAATAGAGTCAGCAATAAATTTATATTTTTTATTGTCATAAAAATTAATATAACTTACTAAGAGCGGGCTTTAAGCCTTTTCAGCATTTTTTTCATTTCAAAATCTATTTGCCTAAATACTCATTAAGTTATTGAGATTTTGGCCTAAGGCCTTAGCTGCTAGGTACAGTCTAGACAGCCACAATAATTACAAGTCAATTATTTTCATTAAATATAATATAATAAATCATATAAATTTTATTTTGTTTAATAACGTAGCTATCTTTTAGAGCTGCCAACTTGCTCATCTCTTTTGTCTTAATGCTGCTAACTCTTTTCTATAGTAATAAGCAACAACTAGACTAATTTTAGACGATAATTCAAATGAGCAAAGTCTGTAGCTGCCTTAATTTAGATTAGGTTCAAATTTGAGATATTCTTGTCTATTATTCTTGTCTATTATACCCTAAACATTGAGCTATAAAGGGTATATTAAGTTTGTGCTAGTCGGAAATTATTGTAATATGAAGAAGAGGACTTCAGCGATATGGTAAGGTTCTAAGGCAATCAAAGTCGAAGAAGTCGAAGAATTAATTAGTATATAGAAAATATGCTCTTTATTTTTTATTATTTATTCATATTATTTTTATCCCATATTGCCCGTTCAACTATCAAGACATATCAATTTTCTGCGCGTCTATATACGAGGTGTGTTCAAAAATTTAGGTGACTTTGTATTTTTAAGAAAAAATATTTATTTATTCATCAATATTTATGTTGTCCCCTTCAAAGTTATCCCCCTCAGATACAATACACTTGTGCCAACGGTTTTTCCAATCCTCAAAGCACTTCTCATAAGCACTTTTCGGTATAGCCTTGAGCTTTTCCAGCGATGCAGTCTTTATCTCTTCAATCGTTGCAAATCTCCGTCCTTACATAGTTCTCTTTAGTTTTGGGAACAAGAAAAAGTCACATGGGGCCAAATCCGGTGAATATGGTGGCTGAGGCATGATTGTGGTGTTGTTTTTAGCCAAAAAATCTCTCACAAGCAAAGATGAGTGAGCAGGGGCATTATCGTGATGCAAAAGCCATGAATTGTGTTTCCACAATTCTGGACGTTTTCTTCGTATTGCTTCTCGCAAACGGCGCATAACTTCCAGATAATACTGTTTATTGACCGTACGACCATATGGTAAGAACTCCTGATGCACAACGCCATGGTAATCGAAGAAAACAGTGAGCAAAACTTTGACATTTGATCGAACTTGGCGTGCTTTTTCGGTCTTGGCTCTTCTGGCCGCTTCCATTGGGACAATTGGGCTTTGGTTTCGATACCATATACCCATGATTCGTCACCAGTTATGACCCTTTTGAGTAAATATGGGTCGACGTTGACATTGACGTCATTCAACAACTCTTGAGCGATGCTCATGCGACGGTTCTTTTGGTCAAAATTTAGCAATTTCGGAACAAACTTCGCTGACACACGTCTCATGCCCAAAACTTTAGAAAAGTTTCATGGCACGAGCCAAGCGATATACCGACATCCTCAGGAACTTCTCTGATAAAGATTCGACAATTTTCCAAAACAATTTTCTTCACTGCTTGAACGTTTTCAACAGTTGTTGACGTGCTTGGGCGTCCAGAGCGAGGCTCGTCATTGGCATCTTCCCGGCCATCTTGGAAGAGTTTGTACCACTTGTACACATTTTTTTTTACTCAGAACAGTTTCACCGTATGCTACTGTCAACATCTCAAGTGTTACGGAGCACTTAATTTTATTTTTTACACAAAATTTTATGCAAATCCGTTGATCCAAATGATCGTCGAGCACGCAAAACACTTATAACCTTTATGCCTCTCACAACCAAACAAAAAATGCCATTCACTTGAAATTTGGTACAGATGTTCGGGAAGAGTGTGCCAACACAACAAAACAAAAGAAATCGATAATCGAAAATACGTTGCCCGCGAAATTTGAAAAGTCACCTTACTTTTTGAACACACCTCGTATGTTACGAATTATGAGTGTTTAGAGAATAAACAAACAGATGGCTTACCCTATATAAGCAAACTTGATGTTTGAGCTTCTTAAGTTTTTAACCGGTGCACCAATTTTGACTTTTCCAATCACTGTGCCACCTCTATATATAGTGTATCTCTGTGTCGGTCACTCACCCAATCCATGATCCAATTTTCTTATGTGTAAACACATGTCGGATATATACTTATGTAAATATATTTGGCAGCCGGGCAACATGCTGCGAACGAGTGTTGCCAAAGAGACGGTTAAGTATGCTTTATGGCTTTATTTCAATATAGAGCAATGGCGGCTGCTGCATGTATAAGTGACTATTTGTATGTGTGTGTGTGCGTGTGTGAATAAGTGTGTGATTTACTTTGTCAAGCAAACCATAAACATAAAAGCACACGCACACACACACACACACAACTCGCGAGCACATATCACATTATGTGCAAATTTCAGCCTCTTACTACGCTCTTTTGTACCACATCATGCTCTCTTTTGTGCTCGTGTGTGTGTGAGTGTGGTAGATTGTTGGCATAAGTGTGTGCGTGTGTGTGTGTGTGTGCTTATCAATTTCAATGTCTGCTCTTTACCTTGTTCACACTTGTTTGCTGCTTTGCGCTTATTTGCTTCACTTTGGCATTTTAGTGGGGCTGGCGTTGCCACTTAGCGACTCATTGACGAACGCACTGATACTGCCAGACTGTGTCTAGATGGCTGTTTGACTGATTGACTGGCTGACTGACAGACTGACTGACTGACAGTCTGACGTACAGACGTAGTCTTGCTATCTCTGTCCTTACATCTGTGCGCGTGTAATCAGTCAATGCAGTCAGTCCCACGCACTTATACACACAAAAAACAAGAGCCGTAAAAACGCTGATAGAATGAAAGAATAAAATGGCAAGAAGTGAAAACAGAAACAAAAGCACAACAGCAACAACAACAACAAGCAGCACATTCTTTTCTTTTTGGTTTTTGTTTTTTGTCTTTTTGCTGCTTTCATTTCATCGCCTTTTACTGCTTGCTAATTTATGGCTGACTGGCAACCGCCAACAAAGTTGCCACTTTTGCTGCAAGTTTCTAAGCCGTTTACCAATTTAGCCATATTTCAGTATTTCGCGTTTTTCGGGGCCCCAAACAAATTTAATGCCAAAACTCCGCCGTCTTCCCTTTTTTGTGCGTGCTTATTTAGGCTTTTAGCCCAACGCAACATATTGACTATAAGCAACATTTTTTTTCTTTTGGCTTCATTTTAATTTCTAATTAATGCAATTTTCCAATTTTATAGCCAAGTAATTTTTTCTGCTTTACTGTCATTTTATTTTAATAGCTCTGTCAGGCGTGACATTATGGCATATTATTTAAATTTTTTGGCTATAACATCATGTTGTTTGGCTTTCGACTTTGTTTTAATTTTTTTTTTTATTTGGGCCGAAATGTTCATTGGCTTGTCAATTAAATCAGTTTTCTGGTGCATTTGAGAGCAGTTCCAGTTCCAATTTCTAAACAATTAATTGGAATTCATGTGGACTGTCGCCAAGTAGAATTTAGATTTGGAATTTAAATGTTGTGCAACATGTTTGTGCAACTATAAAATTTCTATGCATACAATTAATTGGGTTTGGCATATATAAAATAACAACAAAAGAAAAAAAATAATAAAAACTAACTAACTGACAGACTGATTTGAATTTTGCATTTGTTTAGTTTTGTGGAATTAGGGTTTATTTGTATATTGGCCATTTTAAAGCTTTAATATGAAAAAACAAAAGGCAAAAAGTTATGGTTGTAGTTTGTTTATTCCATTATAATAACTAAATTCTAGGCCAGGGTTTTCGAAAATTCTTACTCCGGCGCAAGATACTTAAAAAAATAATTTCAATATACGAGGTGTGTTCAAAAAGTAAGGTGACTTTTTATTTTTAAGAAAATATATATTTATTTATTCATCAATATTTATGTTGTCCCCTTCAAAGTAATCCCCCTCAGATACAATACACTTATGCCAACGATCCAATCCTCACACTTCTCATAAGCACTTTTCGGTATAGCCTTGAGCTCTTTCAGCGATGCAGTCTTTATCTCTTCAATCGTTGAAAATCTCCGTCCAAGAAAAAGTCACATGGGGCCAAATCCGGTGAATATGGTGGCTGATGCAGTAATGGTGGTGTCGTCTTCAAGCGTTAAAAATCTCCGTCACAAGCAAAAAGTGACATGAGGCCAGATCCGGTGCATATGATGGCTGAGGCAAAATGGCATGATATTGTTTTTGCAGCAATTCTGGACATTTTCTCACAAGTAAGGCATGCATCGCAGCAGGGCGCATTATACGTGATGCACAAGCCATAATACTGTTTATTGACCGTACGACCATTATGGACGATCTCTTCGTATGCACTACGTCGTGGTAATGCGGAGAATAACTGTCCAGCATAATACTGTTACATTTGATCGTACTTGACCATGCTGTTTTCGAGTAACTGCTAATCCGGCACGCTTTAATAACGATAAGAAACTTACAGTGTTCAAAATCAGAACATTTGCATCTATTCGGACAGCCAAGCGGCTATTAAGTCCCTAGTTTCGATGCCTTCGTCTATGAAGTCAGTGAATAACTGCCGCCTGTCTCTAGGGACATGGCTGAGCCGTTTTCAATTCACCTCATATGGGTCCCAGACATAGGGGCTTTGAGGGAAACTGTATTCGAACTTGCTAGACAAAGTCATTCAACAGCTTCCTACTTCGAGCCATGGTCCTGCTGACGGTATACTTTTGGTCAAAATTTAGCAACTTCGGATACAAACTTTTTTCGCTGACACTACGTCTAATGCCCAAAACGTTAGAAAAAATTTCATGGACATCGAGTCACGCGATATACCGATCATCCTCAGCAAACGTGTCTCTACATAGTGCATTCGACGATTTTCCAAAACAATTTTGCTGTCTACATGCTTGAACAGTTTTCATCAGTTGTTGACGTGCCATTACGGGACACTGGTCGGCAGGAAGCCGCGCATCCCGTTTGCATGCTCCCCGGCCATGACTTCGTGGAACACGTTCTGTCACTGCCCAGGACTTGGCAGTAAAACACTTTGGTTTACTCAGACACAGTTTCACCGAATGATCTATCTCAGCCTCTGAACAGTGTTCAAAGTGCCTTTACGGTTCATTCAGGCAGCTTAATTTCCTAATTTTTGTACCCAAAACTTATCAAGTGCAAATCCGTGGTGAATCAGCATATTTTTGCGATAGCACAAAGGACCATCCTGGCCATGAGTCGGGACGTCAATCCCAACTGCCCCCTAACCTAACCTATTACGCCTCTACAAAATCCAAACATTCATGATAATATATTCAATAAATCTATTACAACTCTTGTCTTTATTCTCGTCAGAATCTACAACTTATTCTCAGTATATTTTCAAAGCCTATCCAAAGTCCAAACTCGTTCCCAAATTTAAGTGTGTCAACCGGATGGACCTAGGTCACATATAAGAGAAGATGGTAGTCTACAACAAATGTAGATTTATTTTCCCCGTAAAAGGGTTCCTCACAGAGAGACCGAGCACTGCGACCAAAAGGTCTTTTGTACCATACCCATAAATTACGGCAAAACACTTTCCGCTTTCCGTATGAATAGCAGTAGCTCTTTTGTTGGTATTGACCTAAGATTTAAGGGATTAATCCGTTCCTTTCCCATATGACAGGCTCTGCCTCATACTAGCGCTGGGCAGTCACAGAGAATATGCCCGATAGTTTCATCGTCTTCGAGATAGAGTCTGTACTCTGAAGAGTCCGATAGGCCAATTTTCTGTAGATGGTATCTAACAGTGTGCTGGCCAGATAGGTATGCGACCAGGAGCTTTAAGTCGGCTCTGCCAAGACCCTTTGTCTTGATCATATTGAGAGGTTTGACAAGCACTTTTGCTTGACGTAGCCCCCGGCAAGGAGAACCAGTATATCCTTTGTTTTCCTGCAGCCTATTTGTTTAGCATGGTTTTGATTGTTGACCAACCAATACCACAGAATAGCGCAGAAGATGTAGTCAGGTTGGAGGCACCCTGTCGTGCTAGATCATCAGCAATCGTGTTACCATCTACTCCTGAGTGTCCAGGTACCCAGTATAGCACGACTTTGTTCCGGGAGGACGGGGCTCAGAGGTAATTATGGCATTCTTTAACCATCCTGGAGGAGATGCTCCAAGATCATAATGCCCTAATAGCAGCTTGGCTGTCTGAGTAAATACAGATATTTGCTCCCCTAGTTCTCTTGTGAAGGATATTAGGGCGCAGATCTTTATGAATCTTAGCTTGAAAGACGCTATGCCAGATGCTCATTGCGGTAAAGATTTTGTTGTTGAGTCCAACAACTTCAACACCTGCAGCCTGCTCAGTTTTGGACTCATCCGCGAACCATTGTTGCTACCGGAGGTTTCCACAGGCGCTGCCATCAGCCCAAGTCTTCCGACTTGCGAGAAGAGTAAGAGTAGCCAAAATATATAGCTTTAAAGGAAACAAATTTCCGATTCCTCACACACAAGGCACATAAGAATTTTCTTAAAAGATATTGCTTCGTTTAAAAAGTCAACAAAATGTCAACCTTTAAATTTTCGCAAATTGTTACATAAAGTGAAAATAAATTAATAATTAATTTTCATTTCTATTTACCTACATACTAATTTACACAATTAGGTAGATGAATACTTAGCAATGACCTTTTAATGCTAATTGATTTTAATTGGCATAGATTAAATTAGATAATAATTATCTGTAGGTATTGTTGCGCACTTCATTGATTCTCTGCAAATAATTTGATGATTCAAAATAATCAATTAAATGAAAATTTTAATGCACTTTTGTTTCAACTTAATATGGACAATTAATTTTCATAATATAGGAATTTATTTGTGCAGTATTAAATTATTGTTCATTAATTAATGAAATCGTATTTATAATTTGTCAGCAATGTTATAATAATCACACGCTTTTAGTTCTCTTCATTGGTAGAGCTTAAATTTCAACAAAGTTTCTTTAATAATCAGAATACGTGGATTTCTGAAAGCCAATGTTAGGCACAAGTTTTTAAACGGAAAACAACATATAAGGCGAAAAAGTTCATATATTATCTATTTTTAATTTGAATATCTCTTTCAAAGTTCTTGCAAGCAAAACTTCATATAAATTGGCTACCCCGTTTAGTTGGAATATTTAAATTTTTCAGCGAAGTTTGAGTAAACTTCTTACCAGATATATGAATAACTTTTTGCTAATTAAGTTTATTAGGTTTAACTTTTTTCAATTAATCGGCTGTACTTCGAAAAACGTAACCGACGAGTAATAAAGGTCTTCCTCGAAATTTGCAAGCAAGTTTTTGAAATTTAGTAATTACATAAAAAAACTATAGAAAAGAAATAAATGCTAATAAGTGCTTTATTTTTATAACTATCAAAAATAAAATGGAAATAAAAAGTCGGTCAGGGAATTATATATATATATATATATTAAGTATGCAATTTTTAGTTCTTAACAAACCATGAAGCGAACAACTAAAGCTGTGCTATTATTTCTAATAATTTGTTAATTATTTTAATTTTTTTGGTTCCAGCTTGTAAAATTAATTTAATTTTTTCAAAACTTTTTTGGGGACAATAATAGTATAAACAAAACATTAACGCTTTGTGGTACAAATAAAACGATCTTTTAACGATCCTAATACAAATTTAAATCGTTTACTTAAAAAAAGACTTTAATTTAAATTCGAAATCGTAAAGCAATAAAAGTGAATAAAATATATTATTTAAAAATCATAAATCACGTGGTATTAGCTTTAGAGTTATTATAAGCACGCTTAAACTAGTTGTGAATTATAAGCGCTCATACGCAAAACAAAAAACAGCAAATAGTAAACTAAGCCATATGACTTATAAATATGTTTACTAACTCTTAAATACTATATAGCACACCTACTCCATCAGTGGATCTCAGTTCTAATTAAATTAGCTGGAGCAGTTAAAATTCTTTTAATGAACGGTTTCTCGAAACAATAAAAGATGATGATATTGTTTTTGGTGTTGCCTGTACATAAGAATGTTGCCATAATATTTATACTAAGAAATAAAAAACAGAATGGGAAATAGTCTTCAAAAGTACAAATTGCAAATTTATCATATCACTTAAACATATTTTCTAACAGTTAGTCCAATTCTAGAATGATTTTTAGTATGTTGGATGGTTCTACTAGAACGATATCGAGCAACAAGATTCTAGAACGCAACTCAGAAAATGTTGGGCACTCTGAACTGAAGACGTAGCAAGTATTAGGTGATTTATTAAGAGTTTTTTTTAATGATTTAGCAAATGCAAATTTCAAAGGAATGATGGGATCTTTATTTATGATTTCGAAGGGATATTTTATAAAATTTATTTTTTAAAATAATCTCGTTCAAATGTTGGCCGCAACTGCGTTTTAAATGTCCTCCTGAAGGTCCAATTTTCCATGACTCGTTCAAGCATTTCCACTGGTATTTGGCCAATAACACGAGTAATGTTGGCTTCCAATGCCTCAATCGTTGCTGGTTTGTCCACGTTAACTTTTGACTTTACGTAACCCCAAAGAAAAAAGTCGAGCGGTGTGATATCGCACGATCTTGGCGGCCAAGGTACGGGTCCCGTACGTGAAATTAATCGCTTACCAAATTGACCTCCCAATAGAGCCTTTGTTTCATTGGCAATGTGAACCGGAGCGCCATCCTGTTGGAACCAAAGGTCATCGAGATCACGGGCAACCATTTCAGGCAGCAAAACGTCCGTTAACATGGTCCGATAGCGTGCGCCATTGATGGTAACGTTCGCACCTTGCTCATTTTTAAAAAAATACGGACCAATGATTCCACCAGCCCACAGACCGCACCAAACCGTTGTTTTTCTTGGATGTAATGGCAGCTGGTGAACCTCTTCGGGTTGGTCTTCTCCCCAAATACGGCAATTTTGCTTATTCACGAAGCCGTGGAGGCAAAAGTGGGCCTCATCACTGAACAAAATTTTGGTCGAAAACAACGGATCTTCATCGATCTTCTCATTCACTAAAACGGCGACGTGCAGGAAGGTTATTCGGCTTCAATTCTTGACTGAGTTGAATTTTGTATGCTTTCAAGCCGAGATCCAAATGTAAAATGCGCCAGGTGGTTGAATACGACAGGCCAAGTTGTTGCGATCGGCGCCGAATCGATTCCTCGCGGTCATCGTGAACACTATCAGCTACCGCCGCTATATTGTCTTCACTACGTGCTGGATGTGGTCGATTTGGTCGTGTATCATCAAACAATGAATACTGGGCTTCAAATTTGGTGATGGCTTTACGAATTGTGGGTTCGGTGGGTCGATTATGTTGACCATAAGTCGATCTCAGCGCACGAAAAACATTGTTCGGGTGTAAGTCTTCGCATGATGATTTGCCAATGAATACTGAACAACTTTGCCTTTGACAGCTGCCATGGATCACGCGTGATCCACACGAAAATCCCTATAAAGTCTTAATGAATCGCCCTTTATGTTAAAGTTAAGATTTCTTACAGATAATACAGTTGTTAATATGCTTGAAACCCGATGAGACCCATGTCTCTAAACTCCGATTTTCGCGTCACTTCGCGTCAATCCCTCTAAAGCAATTCGAGTATTTCAATGTTTCGCGCTTTGTGATCCATTTATGGCTCAAGAAATCTTTGGTGTCTGAGCTGCATTTTTTTGTAGTCTGCTCTGGATGGTGCTGCTGTTGTTCCTTCGCTAAGAGAGTCTCCATAGACAAAATCGTTCTCAATTAAATCCCAATCTTCAACATCCTTGAGCTCTTGTCGTTTTTACTTTTAAGCCTGCCCTCGTTGCTACAACAAATCACAGACAAAATTTTTTATATTAACCTGTCAACAATATTATTTAATGGCATTTTTTATTTATTCTAAAATGACTGGACAACAAAGGATTTAAAATGCAAATCATGAATATTTAGCAAACATAAAGCTAAAAGCAAATAAATCGTTTCACAAACAACTCTTTGCATGGGCATTTGATTTAGGCCACATTTGCTTTATTTTGACATGAAATTGAAATATTTTTATAGCCTGTGGCCAATATGCTGTGGAAATAAAATTCTGCTATTGCTATTCGTTTGATTGACAGTTCTTCCGAAATAAAAAATATAGATTTTCTCAGAAAAAAATGTTATGTGTACGTTGTTTGAATGTCCGTGGCAGGCTCAAACAAAAAGTTAATAGAAATCTTAGAGCTCATTTCAATTATGTTTTGGCCATATATGTATGGTATCTTAACATGTCTGCTGGACTCTGCTGCTAATTGGATAGAAGACATGTAAGTGAAAATTGGGCCAAGGATAAAATGGAAACAATTGCAAAGCCAAACAATTCCTTTGAGTTATTATGATGTCCAGCATCCAGTTGCATTTTAATTAAAAGGCAACAAATTATTATATTCCACATATGCTTTGAACTCAATGTCTTGTAATCTGTGTTCTTGGAAAGACAAGCTAATTTATATATTATGTGAAAAAAGCTGCTTCACTCCGGGAAACTTTAGCTAACTAGTTATAAGCGCCTTGAACACCTCTCTTCCTGGTGCTATTTCAAATGCACCAAAAAGCACGCAAAACACTTATAACCTTTACGCCTCTCACAACCAAACAAAAAATGCCATTCACTTAAAATTTGGTACAGATGTTCGGAAAGAGTGTACCCATACACAAAAAAAAAAAATCCCTGCGAAATTTGAAAAGTCACCTTACTTTTTGACCACACCTCGTATAGCTGGACGCCGGATGTAGTTTAAAGAGCCAAATTTCTTATCGAGTACTTCCTTACTAACATTAAAAGACTCTATGCCTAAGATTGCAGAAAAACGGGCAACGAGATCAACCTAAGATTCAAGTTTCAGTATAGAAAAAGCCATTTTTCTGTTGATCTCCATTCAGATCGTTGTGGCAGTTCTGCCAAGATACCGGAGGTCCCTCCACAACATCGAAAGTTAAACTTTCTAACTTAACCCAACCATTCGATCAAAAAGTAGAACGAACTCCCTTAATAACTTGATGGAACTCCGCGAATCCCCATCAAATTAGGCAATGCGTTGTGGGATCGGGACTTCAATAATATGTATAAAGAGAAAGAAAGCTTAGTAACGTTTTGGTATTCGTCGATTTAGTGGCGAATGCCTATTAAGAAAGTTGGGGAAGACTTAAAACAGCACAATCGATAGGATCCTTCCAGTGCTTCTTTACGGCGCGGAAGCCTCGACCGTGTCGCTTACTGATGCAGCTGCCTTGGGAGTTTTCGAGAGGAAAGTACTGAGCAAGATCTTTGGTTCTATTCGAGTTGGCGATGACTACCGCATCCGTACCAACCAGGAGCTGTATGAGCTCTTCAACGACATGGACGCTGCTCAGCGTATCAACATTCAGCGGCTTCGCTGGCTCGGGCATATCGTTAGGATGGACGAGGATGCTCCAGCTAGACATGTGTTCGATGCGGTAGTCAGCGACAGGGGCCCTGTCTTCGCTCGGTGTGACCAACTGGAGAAGGCGCGCGCAATGCAAAGGCGCTTGGAGAGATGTTTTCAGGCAGGCCGTAATCCGGTAATCGGGTTGTTATGGCTACATAAGAAGAAGATAAGATCGATAGGACCCTGTGGGCGAAAGAATGAAGACTTTCCACATGATAGTTCGACAAGATCTATGGGATCATGTTCTTCTACGTGCAGCCTGCCAAAATCATTGCCACTTGAGCAAATCTTCTCTCTCTCTTTCTCTCTCCTTTCAACTCTCTCTCCTCTAACTTTGTCTTATTTTTCTCTCTCTTCTCGTCTCTGCCTCCATCTCTCTCCTCTAACTCTATCTAGCTCTACCTCGATCTTGTGTCTCCCTCACTATTTCTCCCTCCTCTAGCTCTATGTTTATTCCTCTCTCTCTCTCTCTCTCGCTCTCTCTCACGATTCTCTCACCTTAATATCTTTACGTCAGTTTTGTTGGCCTTCAAAGCAATCAAAGCGGAATTATTTTCCAGAATCCTTTATTACGCTGCAATTAACTTTTAATATAACTTAAGTGCTCCTTCTGCTGTTATTTTTTGGTCCTCAATTCCAATTCCTTCTAATTACACATCTCCTCATTTATCAAATTTTACTCCTATTATGATTATTTAAACTCAAAAGGTTGAAAACTTGGTTGGAAGCTTATAAAGTACGACGGAAGATCCCACCAGTGCCTAAATCTACTACAATTAATAGGTTCAGTAGAGAGTAACAGACTTGAGGAGAATATGATAGTGGTCTAAGTTTATTAGTCTCTTCGTATGATTTAACTTACGTGTAAGCGGATCAAGTGGCTTATATCTAGAATTAAAAACTTACTTAATATGTCCGTGATGAAGAGGAAACAAACCTTGCAATGGACTTTGAAAGGATAAGTTTCCAAATTGGCGGGGAACAAACGTCCAAATATTATATCATCTACTTTATTATCTGTATTAAAGTTTATCAGCCTATTTATTATTTTATTTTCTGGCTCGCTCATGTTGAAACAAGAAACTCCCATCAAGGATAACGAGCTAACGATCAGCAAAGACGTCCAAAGAAGTTACGAACGTTAGGGTCTAAATTTGCTCCTTGCTAGTACTAAAGTTTGTCAGTCCATTCCCGGAAAAACTCTAATTTTACTGTGGTGAGCAACAAAGTCTCATCAGGAATAACGAGCTGACGCTCGGAAACGACATCCAAGAGACGGATGGAGTCATACCTTTCACTCCCATTTCAGGCAAAAATATACAAAGCTTGGCAGCTCTTGCAAACACTGGTAGATACTCCCATTTCAGGCAAAAACATACAAAGCTTGGCAGCTCTTGCAAACACAAGTAGCTAGTCTGGAAGAAAGCCCAAGGAACATAATTATTCTTATCGGCATTGTCAATGCTCAACACGAAGAGTAAATTTATTGCTGGCGGCGATAAACCTTCTCAAATGTCAGTCAATCTCCTTTTGGCAGATAACTGGACACTCTGGCATATCCGATAACGAGGAGGCTGGTGCGGTTAAGTACATAAGCAGAGCCTAGCCAGAACAATAATTAGATACTGCCTCCAGTGCTCAAATCTTCTGAGCGCTATGGCCATGTTATAATTAAAAGCGAACATCTGAACTGCTGCGAATTGTCCCTCAAATCTTCCTATAGCGGGCTTAGCTCTTGTTGTTGAAACTTCAAATGGCTTAGCAAGCCGATAGATTATGCCCTCCACCTACTTGTCCATAGTACATTCAATAAAGCTGCTTAGCGTTCCAATAGCCAGCTACTCTGATCCATTCTGTGGTGTGTCGGGAGCTCTGTAGTCTCTCTAAGCTTGTTGGCTGGTATGCCTGTCAATGACACAGATTCGCTTCGACCCTTAAGGGGTCATATTTTGTTCCAGTGGATAACTAAAAGGACACGTTTATCGCAGCTTGTCGGTCTACTAATATTAATAAACCCCTGTTCAGTAGCTTGTGTGTCTAACTAACCTATATCAAAAGTGTATCCCATGTATTATGCCATTAAAAATTAATGATGTCCATGTAATAATACACACAAATACACGGACAATTAAACGCACTAATACACACGTACGCCGAGGTGCACTTAAGGTCCTTTAATCGTTTCGTTAGTTAATTAGTAAAGTTGTATAAGAAAATAAAAGGCATAACATTTTTGTTAAATAATTAAAGCATTGGCAACAGCCACAATTCCCTGTTCCAGACGTTAACACCGGCGTTTTTTTTTCTTCGAATTGGCAGAGACAATGGCTACGGATTCGAAATTGGAATCAACGCTTGCGGGAACAAAAAACTTCAGCACTACTTGACCAATGCACAGACCCTGCCAAGTATTAAGTAGATAGTTGCCTGTCATTGGTGCAGTTATTGTTTCTATACTCTAATCTTTTGGAGGAATAGGGAGCATATTAAGTTTGTGCAAACATATGTTGAAGCCCGAAAACTGTATACCAAGTTGGTTGAGCAAGGAAACTTGAAAAGGAACATTTATTTGGGCTAATCTTAAATTGCAAGCAGTTGGATGCCAATTCTCAGTATATAAAAAATAGTTCTCAGATGTGACCCCTGGGAGTGGCATGGGGATTGCTATTAATAACTGTTCGAACAGAGCAGAGACCTACAGCTTATAGCTGAATTCGAATATTAATAGAGATTTTCTTTATATATTTCTCAGTATGTAGTGTTCAGATTAAGATTTTATATATACCAGAGCTTTCTCTTCAAGTCCTTCATCCCCGGTTGGGGCATAGGGCGGCGACAAACTTCCTCCATCCTTCCCGATCTGCGGCCAGATACTTCAGCTGTGTTTGGAGGATGGATCCGTCCGAAGAAGTGCATGTAAATGCGAAAAACTACGGATCGCCATTCACTTGGGAGTGTTCAGAAATGATTCTTTTGCTGAACGGTTCAAGCAGCTCACAAACTTCCGACTCTCGAGTCAAGTATCCTCTGGGTAATCCCCTGAACAACCGTTCTGGGGGCTAGCTAATTGTGAGAAGGCGAATAGTAGAGTCTGTTCGACATGATGGGGCGGCTACAAAAGACGTCTGTTTTCCCACAGTGAGCGGTCTCAAATAAGTATGTGTGCTTATGGGGTTATTACCCATATCTTGGAAAATACCAACCTAGCGAAACAAAAATGTTAACTACATGAAATATGACAAGAAACGGAATAGATTCCCCAAGGGGTATTGGCTAACCCCCCTACTGCCGTAATGACAGTAGTAGCCCGCACATCGGATTTGGGGGTGTGGCATCTTTCATGTGGTAGCGGCAACCGTGACGCTACAATAATCGAATCGACGACAAATTTAAGAAACCTTTCCGATTCTGCGGATGGAAATTTTGGCTATACAAGAGCTCACCACATATCTATATCATACTCACATCCCCTTTGCGTAGAAGATCCCAAAAAAAAAAATGTTTTTTGAACTTTCTTGTAAGTATCCAAAGTCATCCATTGCAGTTGCAGTGGCATATTAGGCACAATTACAGTATTTCTTAATCAGTCTTCTTAGCTCATAAATCGAGCAATGAAAGTCATTCACATCGAATTCAAGCTTAAGAATTCTTTTTCATAACTGTCCCAACGGGTTTGGCTTTATCCTAACCTAAAAAAACCTACAACAAGAGAAGAAAGAGTTCTTCGAATCTAAATCCGCTTTCAGAACTGACCCAATGGGTCTTGTGTTGTATTGTAACCTTTAAAAAAACTCCATTAAACTAGTTACTTTGAAATTCGTTTATATGGATTCCTAGGTTTAAGAAATTGAATGCACTAAATCGGAAATTAGTTTTAGAACTAGCCCAACAGGTCTTGGCTTTATTGCAACCTCGAAAAACGTCGTGAAATCAGAAGCATATTTTCTTTGAGTCCTAATGCGCTTTCCTAACTGACGCAATGGGTCTTGCTCTTGGTTTTATCCCAAATTAAAAAAAAAACATAAAACGAGTGATTTTCGAGGTGGCTAAAACAGAATCAGAGGTTAAAAAAATCAGACACACTAAGTCCGAATTTGCTTTCGGAACTGGCGCAGTGGGTATTGTTTGTATTCTAACCACGAAAAACCCTATAAAACAAGAAGCATGATAACGTTGATTCCTAATGCGCTTTCCGAACTGACGCAATGGGTCTTGGTTTTATCCTAACCTTAAAAAAAAACCATAAGACAAATGATTTTCGAGATCGCTGAAACCGAATCTGAAATTAAAAATTTCCGATGCGCTTAATCCGAATCGGCTTTCAGAGCTGTCCCAAGTGCTCTTGGATTTATACTTACCCCCAAGAAGCACATGAAAGTAGAGGGAGCAAGTAAAGGTTTTTGTATAGTAATTTTGGAATTCCTTTTAAGTACATTTGTTAGGGTGTATCAGCTCCACATTAGCTACACTTGTGAATGTTGTTTCCTGGTATGTTTTTTGTTTGTTTCTTGTTTTTGTTTCCCGGGACCGACTCCGTCGTTTGGCATTGCCGTAGATTCGTTTAGTGTTCGCTCTTGCGCATCAATGAGCGTGAGAAAAATCAGTTTTAATTACTTGAGTTCTGTTCTGTTAAGTACTTCTAGAGAACATTGTGCACATGTCTCACATAGATACGCACCAATACAAAGAGACACACACAGAGACACGAAATTGTTTTGTAAATGATGAACGGGGTCAAGTAATGCTTAATTAAATAGAGTTGTTATGCTGGTAACGGCTCTAAGAGTCTTACGGTTTACTCTATTTATTTATATATTATTTGTTTTTTTGCTAAACATATATATATATTTGTGTATATACGAGTATATACATATATACACTTAAATGCACTTGAATAAGGACAAAGTGGTATCAGTGAAATTTTCAATTTTTTAAAACCTCTTACGGCTGTATTTAGAGAGGAGGGTTTTTCACTGTTTAAGCCCTGGTATCTGCGCCCAGTGGAGCAGTCGTTTTTTATTCTCCTCTATTCTAAGTTGGTCCCGTACCACGTGGTTACCAATCCCACAGTATGGTTCAGGACCGATTAGCGGTGTTGCTGCACCGGTTCTTGCGAGTTTGTCTGCTAATTCATTTCCAGGAATGTTATTGTGCCCTGGAACCCATCTAATCGCGAGCTTATTCCTGGAACCTAAATTATCCAGTGATGTTCTCACTTCTTTGACCAGCCTAGATGTAATCTTGGCATTACTTAATGCTTTTATTGCTGCTTGACTATCAGGCAGGATGGAAATATCCTTTTCATGGTAGTTCTTTTGCAGATTGAATTCTGCACATCTTCCAATAGCACAAGCCTCAGCTTGGAAAATGCTGGTGTGTCTGCCTAGAGGTTCGTAATATTTGGTTCTGGGTTCTACTACCTCCAGGCCACTTCCTTGATCAGTAAGTGATCCGTCTGTGTACCACTTTATTGTATGTGGTTTCATAGGGTGAACTGCCGCAAGAGAAGTCCAAGCCTCTTTTGTGCTGAGTTTGGTATCAAAATATTGATTGAACCTATACTCAGAAAGCATCTCATCCCTTGGCTGTAGAAGCATAGGCATATCCTTTGCAAAATCTGCAGCATCTTTCTTGGTGAGGCTAAAGTCGTCCCCTACCCTCCCAATACTTATTAATGTGGCTTTCCGCCGCATATCGACAACGATGTGTAGCGGTGTGATCTCCATTAAAATTTCTAAGGCAGCAGTAGGACAGGTGCGCATACATTCATACATTCTTCCCACGACTTCCCGGCAATACTTCTACACGTAAAAAGAGCCTTTGAGCACTATTTTATCGTGTTTTCTATATGAGTTTTGAAGTTAAGCTTGGAGTCAAGGGTTACTCCAAGATACTTGACTTCTTTGCTCGTTTCTATACTGCATCCCGATAAGGTTATACATTGAATTCTACTAAGTTAATATCTCCTTGTGAAGGGTACTATGACAGTTTTGCCAGGGTTGAGACTCAGGCCTGTCTTTTTACACCAGTCATTGGTTTCTTTAAGGCCTAGCTGGACAATGTCGCAAGGTGTTTCTTCATACTTGCCTCTTGCTATGATAACGATGTCATCAGCATAGCCTTGACATAGTTTGCCTCTGCTAGAAAACATTATTTCGAAAAGGCTTTTATAGATTTTAGCATTTTTTGGTTTTGAGGTACAAAGTTTATATATTAAGTGCACCTTTTCAAATGCACGGTAGTGTAGCTAAATATACTTTGCTTCTTTGGGGCGATTTCAAAAACTTCTTATGCGGCAAACTTTACAACTTGTGCTCAGTGCTCAAATTCGAAAACTTGTATCTTTTCGTAATTATCCGTTAACTGTTTGCTGTTTGGCATTTTAAGTTAATTAACAAAAACCTCTAAACCACGTCAAGAGTTTCTCAATGGATCCGTGCGTTTAAACTTTTGAGATACAATTTCATGGAAAGTTAGCACCTACCTATAAAAGAGTGTCTCTAATGAAATTATAAACGTGCCAAAAAGCTGCACATCAAATATGAGACATGTCTCATAGTTAACTCCACTAATTGGATGGGCAGCTGCTACGGGTTATCCCTTTTCTGTGGGCAGGACGCAGGACTGACTCAACAAGTGACCTCGTTGGGAGCACGTTGCTCGAAAACAAACAATATCTTTGAGGGATGGCATCAAATCAGAACACAAATTGTTCCAAATGCTCGGCATAAAATTGCATTTGAATTATGTTCTGCGGCAAATGGCAAAAACGAGTGATGGCTCATAATAAAAAATTATGCTGAATTTTGTGCTGGAAAAGATTTGCGCTTGAGTGAAGCCGGTATGATAAATCAGTGAGCCAAAATGCAGCAGAGCAATGACTTCCATGCGACGAGTTTGTATACACTTGAAAAAATCTAAAGGGACAAAAGAAAACATCTGGAATTATTGCTGATAGCTAATATTTCTTTTATTATTTATTTATTTTTTAAAAGGGTTCTTGACTTTGTGGATGCAAACTGTTTCGAAAGAAACTTCGACGGTGCGCTTGGGAACTACTTGAGATAATTATATGATTCATAGAACAGTTTCATGTATTTTTTTTTAGATCTAAAATTTGTTGGTACAAAAAAAAAAAATATAAAAAAGCTGCGTTTTCGTAACTTTGGCGAAATTAACCAACGAAAATATGAACTTCTGGATATATTGTACTTTCCATTAGAAATAAAATATTAAATTCAATTTTGAATAATTTTTGCCTTGGAAGTTTTTAATTGGGCTTATAGAATTCGAGATAAATTGGCTAAAACATATGCCAAAATGATGGATATTCTAACAGGGGAACAAGGTCACTATTTAGGATTTCGACTTTTTGGATCGTCCTTAAAATATTAAGCAAAAGAAAATCCAGATACTGTTTTTTCCATTTGTTGGTCTATTTTTACTTAAATTATTGTTAATTCATAACTACGACTAATAATTTGTACTAATAGTACGTTCCTGAAACACATTTAACGTTAAATTACTATGAAAATAAGCCTGAAAAAAAATAGTAGTATTTTTTCAGAATAAACGTTTTATGGGAGTATGTATAAAAATTCTATAAATGGAGATTTGGCTGAAGCGGATGAATTTTTGGTACTAAAATAAAATTCGCCTAAAAGTTGTATTTAAAAGTAGTAGCTCTGAAATTTTGTGATTATGAGAACCAGCTCCGGAACTGGAAACTACTTGTGAGGATTTTGCCACAAACGTATGTAATTTTAAGCTGCGGGTGTGGGGTAGTTCCCACTACGCGGCCTTCTGAACCCTTCTTTTTCTCATGCAATCTCCTGCTAGGAGCTACTCTTCGTGATTTCACCAATGAGAGCCGATCCCCGTTAAGGTCACGGTCCTCAAACGGTTTCGCAAAAGTTCCCGGAGGGAAGTCCTACGTTGCTATTAAACTTTTGTCAAATTACTACACATATACCACGAGTTGCGGAGAAGCATTCAGTCCACCCGGGCAGAAATCCGCAATACCCGGGTAAGGCTCACCAGACTAGGCGTTCGCCACTTGCCTAGACTCTCCGTTAGCGACTGGGCTGTTTGTTAACCGGGACCACAGCCAGGCTGACTTTCGGCACGGGTCGAATAACATCTAAGTCCGGCCCGAGGATGTGGACGTTTTTAGGAGTTTCCAGCTCCAGCCCGACTACTATTAGCCAGCCCCTTAGCAGTGATAAAGCCTATATAAGGGGCTGCTTCCAGCCGCCCTCGCATGAAGAGTGTAGACGCACTTCCGAGCCAACAACTGTTACGGAACGCCCATTATGGTACATGTCAGTCCCACAGTTGCGGGACTCGGCAGGCGGTCCCTGCTTACCTAACTGCGACGAAAATGTTGTACTTAAGAATGCTAGCTCAAAAATAAAGTGATTATGTGAACTAGAATCGAAAGTGGAACTGGAACCTACTTGTCATGAATTTCCCACAAAGTAACATAATTTAAAGCTTTAAAATTGTTAATAAATTCTTATAACGAAGCCTTACAAAAACTAATTTGGTTTGGGAATGCTGTTGAGCTGCGAATCCCAATACCAAGCCATATTCAAGTTCTAGACAGAAAAAGTTCACCTGTTCACAGTTCACCTGTTCACAGTTCACTTGTTCACAGTTCACACCAATCAAAATAAAATTTCTACCCCTCTCTGAATTAAAAATTAACTGGGTTAATTAAAAATTATTACAGGATTTTTGCGCACAGTGTATATATGTATATATGTATGTATGCAGTACATATAAATTTATGAGTGCGTCAGTGTGTGTGTGTGTGTTTTCCCGCCTGGAATAGCTAGTAATATGGGCTGTCAGTGGCGTATAAATCATTGAAAAGCATAATAAACCCAGCGTAGCGCAAGGAACTGACTGAGCAGACACAAAGCAGCAGAGGAGCAGCAGTAGCTCCAGACTGCAACCACACACATATGTTGGGCCACACTCACACACACAGACACACTGGCATTAGATAAAGATAGCTGCAGCGAGGGCAAAAAACTACAAATGTTTCCCTTCTTTAGCTACTGTTCCCCGCGCCAAGTATCTCAGGAGCGACCAGAAGGCATGTTCAAACAGAATTAAGTGCAAACCAGCAAACTGGCCAAAACACAGAGAGCGCTACATTACATATAGCCATAGAGTGGACGCTGTATTTTATCTTATCAAAAACTATTTGTTTTTGCTCACGTCTTTAGTTTCACACTTTTGCGCTTATGACGCGGGCACTTTTGCATTTTTGCACGACACTACAACTTTTTAACATGTCTGTTAACCCGCTGCTAACATTTTTGAGTTACTTTATTAACGTTCACATTAGCGTATGTTCACTGTACCCAGCGTGGTCGCTTAAAAAGCCCAGCAGTGAAATTTTTGCGCATGGGTCATCATACCAAGACTAGACTTAGGTTTTAGCAGGCTTTACCATGTGCAGTGGCTGCATTAGGATTATAGCACCAACTGACATACACCCATACAGGGTGACTCTTGTTCAAAGAAAAAAATTATTCAACAATTTATATTAGCTGGAAAATTTAATTTGAAATGCGCTGCTGGCTAAGCTTAAGACAATCTGCTTTTAGCAGCATTTTAGAGAAATTCAGTTTTCCACTCATTTCCTGCGCACCCTTTAAACATGAGTGCTGCCCCCCTCTGGCGTTCTGTCGGCCATAGCTTTCCTGACAAACAAATATTTTCACAAAGTGAAGAAAAATTAGGCACAATAAATTGAACGGAAGTTGCTGCTTAAAATGGCTAAGGAAAAAAAAAACAACATAAAAAATGAGGGAATGGGAAACAGTCGGAATAGTATGCGACGGCGGAATACACTGTAAAGTTTATGTTGCATGTTTGCGTTAAGATTAAAAACGAAATGTTAGGGTTTATTTGGTGAAGGTAATATTTGGTTGGTTTTCTGCGAATAAAACTTTAGTTTTTCTTAGTATACGAACATATAAGTAAATGCCAAATTTCTTTCATTTTAGAGGTTTGAATCTCTCTAAAAAACCCGCAGATTAAAAAAAGTGGTCCTTAGTTGAATAATATCCGAAATTTTCTCTTAATTTTGATGCTATTTTCTAATTATTGATTATATTTTTTTATTACAGAACTTATAATCTTGCATAATTGAAATTTTTGCTTTTACCTCTATCAATATTGCCTTACCTTTCACAACCACATTATCTGGTCCAAAATCTATAAGGACTTAATTAATTTTGTTAGAAATGGATAGCTTAAGTCAATTAAAAAATTATAAAATTTATGTTTTATTTTTCATAATATTGATTAAGTCAAAATCTCATAAAATTTTCTGTAGATTTTATAAAAATTATCATAATTTCAATATTTCTTCTAATTGTAATGGATTGGTAAAAATTCTATTTTGAAGCTAGCCTATAACCAGTAGACCAATTTCATACTTCCAATAATAGCTCTTTTATCAAATTATGATAATTGGTTTAGAAGTTATGAGCGAACAGATGAACATATATAAGTACATTAGGGTAGCCATTTTTGCAGCATCTCACGTTTTTATTAACGCTACTGCCTAAAAAGTTTTCTTTTTGCCTGCATATAGCACGTTAAATTTAAAAGCGATCTGAAAGGATTAGGTATTCGAAAAAAGTTAGATTAGACAGCTCTTAAATGTAATATC
This sequence comes from Chymomyza amoena, assembly GCA_037043745.1. Lineage (NCBI taxonomy): Eukaryota > Metazoa > Arthropoda > Insecta > Diptera > Drosophilidae > Chymomyza > Chymomyza amoena. The sequence goes on along the minus strand of JBAMAX010002821.1, from coordinate 30,908 downwards.
TCTGAAAACCTAATTTGGAGGTAGCCAAGATATAGCTTGTTTGAAAGGTGACATTTTAGGCTTTGTTTTGTTAAAAGACATAATTAAAATCGCATAGTGCTGTAGAAAGTTATATGCGTTCAAAAATGACTGAAAACTTAGAACATTTTCGTCATATTATTATTTTTCTATTATGGATGGTTTTAGCCCAAAAATGGCAAAAGGCTATCGATCAAAACGGCACATAAATCGTTGGATAAAGTTTTTTTCAAATATAAGAGAAATAGACTACAAAATATATTTGAGCCCTATACATAACGTCAATGGTAGGAAGAAACGTTTTTCGTAACCTCAAAAATCTTAAAATCCTAACATGATGTCTCAATTCTGACGCCGGACTCTTTCCAAAAACTGACATGACACCGATATTTTTATTAGACCTGTGTTATGCTACAATCCGTACGTGCTGAGGTTTCGGATCACCACTTTTTGAAATTTCCTTCTCCAAAGACCTATAGCTACAACTCTACACATTCTCCCAGACTTGCAGCTCGCAAAATTAAATTTTAATGCTATTATTTCCAAGATATTCCCGTTTTTCATGCCCTAGTTAAGCTGAGTCAGCATTTTTCACAATTTTTTTAACCATTTTTCTTTTTTTTCAAAGTTTTTTTTTCAAAAATATGAAAAAGCGTTTTTTATTTGGTCAAACGAACATTTTCGATTACCTAATATTTTTTGATGAACAAGAAAATTGGTCAAAAACTTACGAAAAATTCAATATGGCCAAACCAATAGTTTGACATAAAAAAGGTCAAAATTTTATCGATGTGGTAGTCAATTACCTACAGTCAAGTGAAAAAATTATAGAAATCAGTTTAGTACACCTAAACTTGAAAAATATTGATGGTAACTTTTTTTTTTTGGAAATTTGTAAACTTTAGCATGTTTCTGCTCCTTCATAATAACCCCAACCCCTATGTGTATGTAGTGTATAAAAAAAAGGAGCAAAAAATGTGCCAAAATTCTACGCGCCGGAAAAAATGCCAAGTACATAGAGTATATACATACATACATGCTATGTATGTATGTATATAATATAAAAAGAGCTGCCGTATTGTTTGTCTGTGGTTATTGCTGTGGCTATTTGATCAGCATGCATATGAGTGTCCGGGTGCCTAGATTGAAATTCCTTAGAAGCTGTCTGGCCAGCACTGCAGTGCATACTGTACAACATACCTATATACTGTACGTATCCATGTTGGTATATGGAAACTACACAAACAAATAAGTTGAATTGTTGGATCAGTTTGTATGGCCTGAACCCAGGCGCTAGAGTCCAGACCACATCACAACTACTCAACATTCAAGTCAGACCTATATGGTCTATAAACATGGCCTAGTCAATTGGGTGGTATGGCAGAAATAGTTCGGGTTTTCAATCCGTGTTGGTGTTGGTGCATATAGATTGAAATTTACATATCGTGTTGCATGTTCTAGGCTGTTGCCATTAGAATCCTTTTGGCAATTTCCGTTGCAAATAGAAACAAAAGACAATGTTAAAACGAAGACCCCCCCAAAAAAAAAGGAGAAGAGGAGCAGAGGACAAACAAAAACAATGCCAAGAAGTGTCCAAAGTACAAACAAAACAATGAAACAAATGAATGAATGAATACCAAAGTTCTTGAGCCGACAAAAATCTCGCAATCAACATGTGGCCAGAAAAAAATTATGAGAATATAGATATAGAATTATGCGAGGGCAGTCTTAAAAATAATAGACTATCTTAATATGATATGTGTGATCAAAAGTGCAATTTTTTTTTTTTTGTCGTTTAAAAATTTGTTTCCTGAATTAATTTTATTTTAAAGGGTCTAGCTGGATAAGGTACTGGAAACTGCCCCCAGCGATTTTTTAAAAGTAATGATGCAATTTAATGCAGAATGGCCAAAAAAAAAAATTTTAGACCAAATTTCAGTTTTTAATTAATTTAAAAAAACGTGTTTTTCACGTGTACATAATTGCGACCAAACTAAAAAAAATGGATTCATTTTGTAGGTAAATATAAAAATTTCAGCATTGCTCATAAAACGATTTTTTAAAAATCTTCATTAAATGGTCCAATTTCAATAAAATTGTGTAGGTAAATTAATGTAAATTAAAAAACAACATATTAATTGTATTCCCGTAGCTTATAAAATTTTCTGCTATCAGCTTGTTCTAAACTGTATAAATATTTTTAGCAATTGTTTTTTCTTCAAAGTGTTGTGTTTCTTCAAAAAATTGTGGATTTTATTAAATCACGTTAAATCAAATTAAATCACTTTCAAAGTAAACAATATAATGATTTTTCTTCAGTCTCCATTTTGAAGACAGATCAACCGATTGAAATATTTGGGCCTCTGGGCACAGGGCTAATTTTCCAAAATTTTTGTAGCTCTAAGACTTGAAAGATTTGATATTAATAGCAAGCTTGACAATTGCCGAAAATTTTCGACGGATCTAGTCATGTCTATTTATATTCACGCTGTATTGCGAATACGTAATTTTAGTCCAAATTTAATTAAGATGTCGCATAATTTTAAATTGATGATTAATTGATTAAAAGACAAAGAGCGTTCGGGGCAGCCGAAAAAGTTTGAGGATGAAGAATTGGAGACATTGCTCGATAAAGATTCGAAACATTAAATGTCGATGAATCAACCGTTTCCAAACGTTTAAAGGCCTTGGGAATGATACAAAAGCAAGTTAATTGGGTTCCATATGAGTTAAAGCCGAGAGACGTTGAGCGCCGTTTTTTCTCAAGGGAACATCTGCTTCAACGACAGAAAAGGAAAGGTTTTTTGCATTGTTTTGTTACTGGCGATGAAAAGTGGATCCATTATGACAATCCCAAACGCAAAAAGTCATGGGGTAATCCCGGCCAGCCTTCAACATCAACGGCAAAACCAAATATTCCTAGATCTACGCTTATGCTCCGAAGTTTGTGGGACCAAAGTGGTCTTATCTTTTAAGAATTGTTGAAACCGAATGAAATGATCACTTGGAACCGTTACCGACTTCAATTGATGCGTTTGAGGCATGCACTCAGAGAAAAACGGCCAGAATATGAGCAAAGATATGATAAACTTATTTTGCAACATGACAATGCTCGGCCCCGTATCGCGTAAATCGTGAAAACATACTTGGAAACGTTAAAATGGAGGTACGTCACCCGCCGTACTCTCCGGACATCACTTGCATTGACTGACCATCGGTTCACTTCTTATGAAAGTACCAAGAATTGGTTCAATTCATGGATAGCCTCAAAAGACGAGTCGTTCTTTCGACCAGGAATATGAATATTGCCAGAAAGATGGGGAAAAAGTAGTAGCTAGCGAAAGACAATACTTTGAAAAATTTTTCAGTCTTCTTGAGGTTTGACCATTATTTGTTAAATTAAAGGCTAGATTATTTCTATGGTCCAATAATCTTTCAAATTAGTTGACTTCTTTTTCAAAGCAAATGTTTAGATCTGCATTTCGGCATGTACCAGGATTTTTCAAAACTTAGCCTTTTTATAAAGTTTTCTGGATACCAAATAAACGTTAATTAACACTAATGGCAAACTAGGTATATCTGTACAATGCTTAACTTTTACTCTAGAAGACAAAAAGTCCTAACCTTTATAAAACCGGATTACGCCATCAAATTTAATAAATCACATGAGCAAAATCTAGAAAAATAATGTACATGTTCATAATATATAAAAGCAAAAAAAATACTAAGAAATCTTCCATTAGTGTTCTGACATCAGAAAAGGTTCTTTATACCAATACGTGTGCTAACTAGTTGTGAATTAAAGCATATTGGCTTGAAATGGCTTTTGCAGTAGTTTTTATACCCTATACCATATGGTACAAAGGTATATTAAGTTTGTGCAAGCCGAAAATGTATATAAAATATAGAAGGAGACGTCGGAGACACCCCAAAGTTACCTAAAATATGATCAGGGTGAATAGAGAAGTCGATATACCCATGTCCGTCTGTCCGTTTGAACGCCTAGATCTCAGAGATGGTAAGAGCTAGAGTAACCAAACTTTCACAATAGATCCCATATTATTCCATAGGAGACTAGTTTATTTTATTTTTTTGATATCGGGGATAAATTAATTAGCTCCAATATGGGTGTTTGAGATGACCTCGACAAAAAAAAAGGTTTTAGATGGATAATTCGTTTGTTCATAAAGGTATCGCAATTAAATTTGGTATTTAAAAATTTTTTATTATTCCCAAGCACTGTGCCAAATTTCATCAAAATCTGTTGACTATATCATATAGCTCCCATAGGACCGATCGGCCAAAATAAATTTTTTAAAGCGAAATTCACTATATTTCGTTTTTTTTAAAAAGATATCGTAACCAGATTTGGTGTTTGAAATTTTTTTAGAGCACTTAAGCAAGGTGCCAAATTTGAACTAAAACGGTTGACTATATCATATAGCTCCCATAGGGCCGATCTTCCGAAAAATCGAATTTTGAACAAAAATTTGTTGTGTTTCGTTTGTTTGTTAAGCTATTGGGACCGAATTTGGTGTTTTTTATAGTTCCTTAGCACTGTACTAAATTTGATCCAAATCGGTTGACTATATCCTATAGCTCCCATAGGACGAATCGCTCCAAACAAACGTGTTTTATACAAAATTCGTTGTTTGTGTGTGTTTGTAAAGATATTTAAACTAAATTCGGCAATCAGATCTTTTTTAAGGCTCTAAAGCACTGTGTCAAATTTAATCGAAATCGGTTAACTATATTATATAGCTCCCATAGGAACGATCGGTCAATCAAAAATGTTTGCTTAAAAATTCTTCTGTTTTTGGTTTTTTGTGAAGGAACCGGATTTTATTGCAAACTTGTGGTAGAGGGTATCCCAAAGTTGTCCGCGCCCGACTTTAAGTACCCCATTTTTTTCTCAACAAAATATTCTTTTAGAGCCATAAGCTATATATGTGGCCTAAAATTTTATAATGCCGTCAATTAAAAAAAAAAATAGTATTCGATAGACCATTTAACCTAAATGAAATAACTAATTTTTCAACAAGTCCGAATAATGAATGGAATTCAGTCTTGATCTAGAACATTTTTTTTCCTGCCTTTTGTGGCTCAGCATTGAATCAATCTAATAGCTTCGATAAATCCTTCAAGTCTTTCAACCCCGGTCGGGGCATAGAGCGGCGACAAACTTCCTCCATCCTTCCCGATCTGCGGCCAGATACTTCTGCTGGCGCCACGTTTTACGCTGTGTTGCTGCTTCGGCCAATACTGTTGATTTCCAAGTAGTTCTTGGTCTACCAACTCACCGTGTACCTTGAGGATTCCATTCGAAGGACTGCTTCACGATGTTGTCGTTTGGTCTCCTCAACGTGTGGCCAATCCAGCGCCACTTCCGCTGTCTAATTTCGACGTCCAAAAGCTTTTGACTCGTTATGCACCACAATTCTTGATTCGATATAATCTGCGGCCATCAGATCTTAAGAATGCATCGAAGGCAGCGGTTTACAAATGCCTGTAAGCTTCTCGTGATGGAGGCAGAGACTTTCCAGGTTTCACAGGCATACAGCAGTACAGATTTGACATTGGATTCGAAGAGCCTTAACTTGGTGCGTAGGGAAATTTGACTAGAGTTCCATACTGAAGACAACATTCCAAAGGCGCTGCGGGTTTTACTTATTCTGCTGTTAACATCCAGATCCGTTCCTCCGTCTGACGATACAGAACATCCTAGATAGATAAGCTGTTTGACCTCCTCAATGGGCGTCTGTCTCAGAATAATAGGCTGATGTGCAGAGCTGCCTGTGTGCATTATTTTGGTTTTGTTGCAGTTGATCCTAAGACTTAAGCTTCGATAAATATTTCCAACTATGTGAATTGGTGACGGTTTCAAAAAACCCTAGCAACTAAGGGTTCTAACATAACCTTAAAAATAGCTCGTGAAATGAGATTCGGATTCGGTGATCCCAAAACATAGTAAGCAGAATCTCAACTTCTAAACTTAAAATCAACTTTTTTGTGCGGCTCTTTATACTCAGAGTACAACTATGTATCTTAAAATAAAAATAATAACCTCATTAATAGAAAAATAGTTCATAGCGTACCTAAATTTTGGGCAATGATATTTTTACTCAATGCAATTACTTTTAAACCAACCCTCGCATTTTTAATATACACAGCATATTTATGAAATTTAAAACTTTTAACCAACTTTATGAAATAGCAAGCATAGTATAAATACATCTAAATATTCATGTCCGTGGGAAGTTAAATTATTTCAGATATTTTTTCCATACCTTAAATTTGTGCAAATGGTTGTAGCATAAAGAAGGTGTCGCCGCAGGCAGTTCAAAGTTACCTTCAATTTGACCAAGGAACAAAAAAAAGAAAAAAAACGTCTAGACCTTTTAAATAATGAGCGCTAGAACAGCAAAATTTAAATTAGGACTCCTTCTGAGTGCAGGCTGATTGAATTTAAATTCCACAAAATTTGTTATAGGTCTTTGTTTTTACAATTTTAACAATACGAAGTAAGCTTTTTACAGATGATATGCATGGATTATTTAAAAAAAATTTAATTAAAATAGAAGTAAAAGTAGTTAGGACATTAGGGTAGCTGGTTGCTTTAAAGTTATAAGGAAGTTTTTATCGCAATCGATTGTGTTGTTTGAAAGTTTTTAAAATTTTTAAACTATTGATACGGGAATCAATACCGAATTAGCTCGTTATTGATTTACTTGCTGCGATGCTAAAGTGTATCTGTAAGTCGACATAGAAGACTTAAAGTTCGTCGTGTTTCGAGTTTATCCCTTGGGTTTCAACTTTCTCTTACAAATATGAAAACTGTGTACTTTGTAAAGTAACTTTTACACATTTTGCTACCTGTATTTGCTTTGCTGCTTACTTTTAATAGGACTTGATGGAATTGAATTCGAATGAAATTTTAAATAAAAAAATCAATGATATATTTACATTTGGATTTAAAAATAAACATTATATTGTTGTTGTGCTCCATATTTAATTAAATTTTGCGGGTTTTCAGTAAAACTTTATGCTCCCTAAACATAGTTGAAAACCTTCAACTGTTTTAAAGAAAATAAAACTTAGAAAAATAATTTAATTTTAAAATATTAGAGATTGAAAAAATAATTTCTTCTATGCTTTCTAATTCATTTCAGGTGGTAACTATGTCACCAGCTCCCCAACATTTATCATCCTTGTCGGGCAGCCCAGTTGCCACAGAAAGCTATCCAATGCCATCGAATCCCAGCAGTGAAAAGGATTTATCCAACAAGTACTTTATGTACGTTGCGCACGTCCTGGCTGGACGTTTCAATGATACGGAGGCTATTGTAGGTGTCAACAGACCCATTCTTAAGGAGAGCATCAAGCCGGTCTATTGGCTATTTATTATACAGTATGCCGCCTTAGCATTCCTGGGCATGCTTATGAACTTGGCCACCATTGTCTACTTACTATACCATCGACTCTACAAGGATGTAACCCATGCGTTTATTATAAATCTGGCCTTTTGCCATTTCGTACAATGCGTCTTGGTGCTGCCCATCTCACTGATGGTTATGCTGCTGGAGAATTGGATTTTTGGACAGTTTATGTGCTTCTTTTTGCCCATGCTGCAGGTGAGTCTACAGACTGCAACTTTAATTAAGCGTAGGTGGCAACTCTTGCCAGGCTATCGCTGATGATGCGATAAATCTTATGACATGTTAATAAACTTGGAGGCAATGCTGGACTACCAGCACATCGCGATACATTGGACAATGGGAAATGAAAAATATGATCTATGGCATGGTGTACAAAAAGAAAAATGTTTAAAAAAAAAATGTGAAAAATACTGACTCAGCTTAGCTAGGACATGAAAAATGGGAATATCTTGGAAATAATCTTAATTTTGCGAGCTGTAAGTCTGGGACAATGTGTAGAGTTCTAGCTATAGGTCTTTGGAGACGGAAATTTCAAAAAGTGGTTCAATAATAGTTCGGAACATACTTCTACATCAAAAAGTTTAGAGTTCGCTGATTACGAACTCAAGATCCGAAACCTCAGCACATACGGATTGTGGCATAACACAGGTCTAAAAATATCAGTGTCATGTCAGTTTTTGGAAAAAGTGCGGCGTCAGAACTGGGACAGTATGTTAGGATTTTAAGATTTTTGAGGTTACGAAAAACGTTTCTTCCTACTTTTGACGTTATGTACAGGGTTCAAATATATTTTGTAGTCTATTTCTCTTATATTTGAAAAAAACTTTAACCAACGAATTATGTGCCATTTTGATCGATAATCTTTTGCCATTTTTGGGCTAAAATCAGCCATAATAGAAAAATAAAAATGTCACGAAAATGTTCTAAGTTTTCAGTCATTTTTGAACGCATATAACTTTCTACAGAACAATGCGATTTAAATAATGTCTTTTAACAAAACAAAGCCTAAAATATCACCTCTCAAACAAGCTATATTTTGGCTACCTGCAATTTAGGTTTTCAGAGATATTACATTTAAGAGCTGTCTAATGACAATTTGTAATTTAACTTTTTCGAAAACCTAATCCTTTCGGATCGCTTTTAAATTTAACGTGCTAAATGCTGGTAAAAAGAAAACTTTTTAGGCAGTAGCGTTAATAAAAACGTGGTATTTTGCAAAAATGGCTACCCTTAATGTTCATCTGTTCGCTTATAACTTCTAAGCCGATTATCATAATTTGATAAAAGAGCTATCATTGGAAGTATGCAATTGGTCTGCTGGTTATAGGCTAGCTTCAAAATAGAATTTTTACCAATCCATTAAAATCAGAAGAAATATTAAAATTATGATAATATTTAAAAAATCTACAGAAAATTTTATGAGATATTGACTTAATCAATATTATGAAAAATGAAAGATAAATGTTATATTTTTTTAATTGACTTAAGTTATCCATTTCTTACAAAATTAATAAGTCCTTATAAATTTTGGCCCAGATAATGTTGTTGTGAAAAGTAAGGCAATATTGATAGAGATAAAAGCATAAATTTCAATTATGCAAGATTATAAGTTCTGTAATAAAAAAATATAATCAATAATTAGAAAATAGCATCAAAAAAAAGAGAAAATTTCTGATATTATTCAACTAAGGACAACTTTTTTAATCTGCGAGTTTCTTAGAGAGATTTGAACCTCCAGCCTCATATGCACTACGTTAAATGAAAGAAATTTGACATTTACTTATATGTTCGTATACTAAGAAAAACTAAAGTTTTTAGTCGCAAAAACCAACCAAATCCTATTTTTACCAAATAAACCCTAACATTTCGTTCTTATTCTTAACGCAAATATGTATTATTTTTTTTAATGTTCTTGATTTTCGATGTTACGAAATATATGTATCCCTTTGACATCATTAGCATTTCAAACAAAAATTTTTTGTGTGTAATTTTTCTTGAACATTTTCACTTGGGGGTTTAGTTTTGTGACTTCATATTCGTTTTCAGCGAACACAGACCACATAAATTTGTTGCTCCCTCGATATAGTAATATCTCAAAATCAAAATCTTATCGTAATGGGCCAATTCTGACCCCGGACTCAGATTCTATGCAGCCGATTACTGCGAAAATTACCTTTAGGTTTCCAACAACTAAACCAGCGTAATCTAAAATACATTTCATTCGAACCATTTTCAGTAAGTTCCAACTTGTACTAGAAAGATCAATGGGCTCCGCTAGCTGCATGCTTATACCAAAATGAATAGAACGACAAATGTTATCTTAAGAAAAATTTTCAGAAGCCTCCTTTTTTCAAAAACACTTCTGTGTGGAAAGGCGGATTCCTCCTAGTTCTTGAAATGTGTTTGAAAGCTCATATCAACGTGTTACACCAAAGCTTAGGGAAATTCGCATCTTTTGGGAAAAAGCTGTTGGCGCTCTTATGGCTGTCAAAGTCTAAGTACTTCTAAAGACAAAGGGACATATTCAGCAGAGTAGAGTATCCAAAGCAAATGCAAAAATACAAATTCACGTAATTTTTCCAATAAAATCTTCAAGTGAAGGTACAGTCAACAGTTTAAAATACATTCTATTCCAATTGAATGGAAATACAAGCACATGAATTTCGCCTGTTTCTTTTGAAATCTCAGTAAACAAATCAATACGTAATACAAATTTAAGATAAGATGCTGTGATCAATACTGTTTTCCGGCCCAATATCTTTTTGTATTCGTCTCACCTAATTTAACCTTCTGTTTGTCACTGTTGCGTCGAGCTAAATCCCTGTTCGCATTCCAAAATTCGCTCAGCCTCATCTTGTTATGAAGGCGGCCTGAGATTGACACATTTCACACAGATGCACACACAAAACACCACGAAATACAATCATCTACATTCATTGGATTTGCCACATCTCGTTTCACATCCTTTACGTCCTCTGTCTGTGCCGGCTCATCCGTATCCCTTCTTTCGTATCCCTTACGTATGTGTGTTTATTTGTTGTCTCATTTATTGCGCAAGGAAATGTGAAAAACGTAACATTTATAACATAACCTTGATTCGGAAGCGTATTATGTTACCAAACGCGTATTTGTATTTACAAACATATGCACAGTACATGGCTACAGTCAGAACGGAAAGTATGCGAACACCTTTAACTTGGCTAAGACATTCTTTGCACTTGAGTTCCATTGGTAGGCGCAAGGTAAATTTTGTGCATCATCTCCATGACTTTTGAACTAGCCGAAAGAAGAAGGAGACGTCGGAGACACCACAAAGTTACCTAAAATATGACCAGGGTGAATAGAGAAGTCGATATAGCCATGTCCGTCTGTCCGTCTGTCCGTCCGTCTGTCCGTCTGTCCGTTTGAACGCCTATATCTCAGAGATGGTAAGAGCTAGAGTAACCAAACTTTCACATTAGATCCCATATTATTCCATAGGAGAAAAGTTTATTTTATTTTTTTGATATCGGGGATAAATTATATAACTCCCTCGACTAAAAAAAGGTTTTAAATGGATAATTCGTTTGTGCATGAAGATATCGTAACCAAATTTGGTATTCAAAAATTTATGGTTCTCAAGCACTGCACCAAATTTCATCAAAATCGGTTGATTATATCAAATAGCTCCCATAGGACCGATCGGCCAAAATTACATTTTTAAAGCAAAATTCGCTATATTTCGTTTTTTAATAAAGATATCGCAACCAGATTTTGGGTTTGGATATATTTTAAAGCGCTTAAGCAATATGCTAAATTTGAACAAAATCGGTTGACTATATCATATAGCTCCCATAGGTCCGATCTTCCAAAAATCGATTTTTAACAAAATTTGTTGTGTTTCGTTTGTTTGTTAAGATATTGGGACCAAATTTGTTATTCGTTAGTATTTTATAGTTTATAGTTCGACTTTACGTACGCCATTTTTTAAAAATAATCTCGTTCAAATGTTAGCCGCAACTGCGTTTTAAATGGTCCATCCTGAAGGTCCAATTTTCCATGAGTCGTTCAAGTATTTCCACTGGTATTTGGCCAATAACACGTGTAATGTTGGCTTCCAAGGCCTCAATCGTTGCTGGTTTGTCCACGTAAACTTTTGATTTTACGTAACCCCAAAGAAAAAAGTCGAGCGGTGTGATATTGCACGAGACCTTGGCGGCCAAGGCACGGGTCCCGTACGTGAAATTAATCGCTCACCAAATTGACCTCGCAATAGAGCCATTGTTTCATTGGCAATGTGAACCGGAGCGCCATACTGTTGGAACCAAATGTCGTCGAGATCACGGTCAACAATTTCAGGCAACAAAAAGTCCGTTAGCATGGTCCGATAGCGTGCGCCATTGATGGTAACGTTCGCACCTTGGTCATTTTTAAAAATACGGACCAATGATTCCACCAGCCCACAGACCGCACCAAGCCGTGGTTTTTCTTGGATGTAATGGTAGCTGGTAAAACTCTTCGGGTTGATCTTCTCCCCAAATACGACAATTTTGCTTATTCACGAAGCCGTGGAGCCAAAAGTGGTCCTCATCACTGAACAAAATTTTGGTCGAAAACAACGGATCTTCATCGATCTTACCAAGAGCCCATTCACTAAAACGGCGACGTGCAGGAAGGTCATTCGGCTTAAATTCTTGCCTGAGTTGGATTTTGTATGCTCTCATGCCGAGATCCAAATGTAAAATGCGCCAGGTGGTTGAATACGACAGGCCAAGTCGTTGCGATCGGCGCCGAATCGATTCCTCGCGGTCATCTTGAACACTGTCAGCTACCGCCGCTATATTCTCTTCACTACGTGCTGGATGTGGTCGATTTGGTCGTGTACCATCAAACAATGAATACTGGGTTTCAAATTTGGTGATGGTGTTACGAATTGTGGGTTCGGTGGGTCGATTATGTTGACCATAAGTCGATCTCAACGCATGAAAAACATTTTTTGCAGAACGCTGGTTTTCGTAGTACAATTGTACAATTTGTAAACGTTGTTCGAGTGTAAGTCTTTGCATGATGATTTGCCAATGAATACTGAACAACTTTGCCTTAAACAGCTGTCATGCATCACGCGTGATCCACATGAAAATCCCTACTGAAAAAAAGGACTCACCCTTTATATTCAAGAAACTTATGTTTTACCTGTTAAAGGTGTTCTCATGAACGCGTCGATGAATTTCAAATCTGATTTTTGCGTGTGTTAGAGGTTGTGAATACGGAGGTTTTAAGCAGTGCATTTACTTCTCCATAGCAGCAAAAGAGATAAAAAAATTTGCTCTGCTATTGCACCTGCTGCCATTTTGTTAGAACAGAAGCACAGCATAGAGCTCATCAAACTTCATGCTGTGCTTCTGTTCTGCAGAGAAAATTTTTGCACTCATTTGTTGCTATAGAGAGGTAAATGCAAACAATGGTTTTAAGCCTATTTCGTTGTGTTCGTGAGATATACGCATTTTTGTGAATATCGGCTTATGTGTGTGTATTGCCATATACTCGTATACAAAAACTGGCATTGTTGTTATTTAATCAATTTTCGAGGTCCAATATCGTTTCAATCATTGAGAACAATGAATGAAGTATTGTGTGGAAGGTATCGAGAGGCATGTCAAAAATTGAATTTGTTGGAAAATGATTTGCATTGGAATCAAACTTAAGCAGATGCTGCTATTACTGCTCATCCATATCAAATATGTGTTCTATTTGCAATTATTTTGACAACATGTTTTCCATCAAATCCACATGAATTATGGATAAAATATCAAGATTATTTATCAGAAGATATTTTGTTTCGAGTGCGTCAAGCAAAACGTAAGCCGGCTATGGAATTTACGCCGGAAGATCTATGCTTGGCCATGGTTAAAAAAGCATTAGGACAATTGGGAATGCCGTCTCCTAAACGATCATGGCATGATGTATTTCAATTGAAAGAAATGCAACGAATCAAATTAATTATCAATCTAATCGTACTGCCCAGGAACGTGAAGATCTCAATGTACGTGAAGGAAATCGGTTAGGACAGACCCGTGAAGCGAGACATTCAACTCATAATGGTGCAAGTTTGTGTCGAGCTGCACACTAATCTAAAAATATTATATTTTTCCAGATAAGCTAACTAGAGAAACTTACGATGTTTATTAACTTTAAGAGTATTCAAAAAGTTTCGGAAGGACAATGTCTGCCGGGCTCTCTAGTTTATAATAACAAACATGTCCAAACTGAAGGCAGAACTTGCTCTGGCTATAAACTTTTTTATAATTTAGAAATATTTTCTACGTTTTAATTTCACTCTTGGTATAAAATTATATAAATCTTTGGTTATTAAATTAAAGAGCAACCTTATCGTATATTAAATATCTACCAATGTTTACTACTACTGAAATTGCTTTAAAAAAAAATTAGTTTGGATTTTTATTTTTTTTTTTAATTATTTCTTTTTTTATGAAAATAAATTTTAAAATTTTTGGCCAAGGTTTTTTTATATGCAAACAATGAATTGTTTTATTATGGCAACAGTGCGCTTAGTTAAACTTAACATTTAAAAGTGTATGAATAATTTCTGATGCGACTGTGTAAATATTAATGGTAGGTATAAAAACCCAAACAGGCAGCTATGACGTTGATTCGATTTGTTTTGAAGAGACGTGAAAAATGGATTATGATTATAAATAAAAATTATGTCCGCCATTAGCGTATATTATTAATCAATGTAACCAGAGTACACTTTTCTGTCCATGATATATAGATAGACTGGTTCATGCAGCGCCTACTTAGTTATGTCACAAAATTTTTTGGATATTTTAAATTTAAAAACGGATTACACTAGCTTACGCGAAAAATTCTTCCTTTATAAAATTTTTTTCGATAATCTTGGGTCGAAGATTACCCTTAAATTAGTAGTAGTACTGTATTCTTAAAGATAACTGGGAAGAGAATAGTTTTAGATAGAATCGATTTATAATAACACACAATTATTCTAAAGCGACTAAGAATTTTATTCTTAAAATTTTTTATTCTTATCTGCATTAAATTAAATATGGTGTTCCTAATGCCCCTTTGTTCTCTATATGGATTTCCTACGATAGTTGCACTCCGTTAAAGAATATTTAGTGTGATTTTTGTAAAATTTTTGTTTCAAAATGAAATAAAAGAGCTTCCATATAAAGCTTGTTCACTTTTCTTACTTCTTAAATTGGCGTACAAAAAAAAAAAATCAATGTGACCAAATTTAAAGAATAAAACTTTGTTGCAGGTAGTTTAGTCTTGAGAAAGCTAATCTTAATAATGTTTATATGATAATATTTTATAGTACTCAAACTTCTTGTTTGCGCATCAAAAGTTTTCAACAACTGTAAACAATAATGGCCCCCATTGAAATGGTCATCTTTAAGACAAAATATCGCAATTTTGGTCATTTGATAACAACATAGCCTTGAAGCATTTACCATTCCCTGAACCACGTGATTTTCATTCGAAAATGTCAAGATAAGCTGAATTTGTGGAAACTTTAGATTTGCTTCGTTAACTTAAAGAAAACTGCAGCTGAGGCACTTTGATAGCTGGGAGCAGCTTATGATGAGGCTGCTTCAGTTGAAAGCAGTTGTCGTGGGTGGCTTTAAAAGTTTAGACATCCTGTGTTTGATGCAGTGGAAGGCTGACAATGAATCAACAGGCAGAATTTGAACACATTAAATTGAAATTCTGCTTGCTGACTACAAAATGAGCAAACAAATTCTTGGAAACCAGGTCTTCATGCCTCAAACATCTACAACGAATCCGATTTTTCTCAGAAAAAATTAATTGTTGTTAATGATGGACTACTCAAAACGAACCTATCATCACAGGGAAAACGAGCTCATTACTAATTACCAGCTACAGCAAAATTATGCTGCTATACGATAATGCCTCCCAGCTAACTAAAGGGAAAATTCCACCCAATCCGATTATTGCTTAGATGGTATAGGGTTTGTCTAAGTAGCGCCTAATAAAGGGTGTTTATTTTAAGAGTAACAAAGGCTTAAATCATAATAAAGCAATGAGACATATTTTTTTAAATTTAAAATGAAATGAAAGCCAACAATTCGCGATGAACAGGCAGGTTTCAGACCACACAGGAGCTGCGTAGGACCAGGCTAACACACTACATAACGAACAGCTGTGCAGTGACGCTCACCACCGAACCTCCTATTCATCGACTTCAAGAAGGCCTTCGATTCAGTAGACAGAGCAGGGATATGGCGAAGCATTAGCGAGGAAATGAGTGCCAGTCAACATCGTATCGGTAGTAAAAGTGATGCACGATGTTGCGGACTTGGCGGTACTACACAACGGAAAAATTAGTACACCTTTCCAAACAAACACCGGTGTTAGGCAAGGATGCCCCCTATCACCATTACTAATTCAATATAGTAGTTGACGAAGTTATAAGAGATGTATGCAGGTCTAGGAGTGGAATTACATGGAGTCTCACCCGTCATTTGGAAGAACGCGGACAACATTTATCTCGTCTCTCATAAACTTAGTGATATCCAAGCCAAAGTGAATGATCTCGAGATCCTTGTCAGTAAAGTTGAACTCTCTAAAAATGCTTCCAAAACAAAAGCGATGCGTGTCAACCTAACCAGCCAAGGTAGCATAACCATGTGCGGGAGCACTATCGACTTTATCTTTTTACTATGGATGAGATCCACAAATGCGATCAACAGGATATCAAACGCCGAACTACGGCACTGTACTAGTGAAGTTCCTATCTGGCGTTGGATCGGCCATGCCCTTAGGAAAAATCGAAGCAGCAGGACGTCTTTGTTATGGAACCCCCAAGGAAGCAGACGAGTGGGAAGGCCTAAAGCAACCTGGCGATGTACAATAATAAACGAACTGTCCTTACACAACATCACCTGGGACACAGCTAAGCAAACTATCGAAGCCCTAAGCTCCGTCTAGGAGTACTAAAAGGAAAAAAGAAATATCAATGAAATTTACTTTATTGGAGAGAATATTTTATGACTTCAATGTTTCAAAATGCATTCGGCCAATTTTCATAAACAGTAACATTTTGGCCATAATCCTTTTTGAAGATATTTGGGCCAATGACTCCGGCAGTTCATAAAGCGCACCATACTGTAATTTCCTGTTAATGTAATGATGTTTCTACAAAAAGTTCCAAATCACTCCAAATGCGACAAATCTGCTTACACTCGTGGACAAAATAATAATTGTGAATTTTTTTTTTGTGTTCAACTGCTTATTTTGTATATATTTTTCCATCAATACAAAAAAACGCAATGAGAATTTCATAACTTATACTAATCATAATATAATAAAAAAATCATTGGCCTTAAAAGCTTTCAAATAAAATAAATATTAAATAATTTCATAAAAAACTCCAATTTCAGCTGGCCACAATAATAGGTGTAATCATTTAATTTTATTAATTACATCAAATTTTGCCAGTTTTGGTCCCGTTTGGTATAATGCTCTTATATCCCAGTTAATACCCTGTGTATCCGCCATTATTTTGCAACACTTTAGCCATTCTTGTAGGCATAGATGAAATTAGCTTCCTACATGTTCCGATTGGAATACTGTACCAAGCTCTTTGGATATTTTCCCATAGTTGGGTTTTATTTTGGCAAACAGTTTTTCCGACTTCTTTTTTAAGCTCTCCCCAGAGGTTCTCAATGGGATTGAGGTCTGGGGATTGACTTGGCCACTCGAGAACGTCCACCTTATGCTCTTGGAACCAATCCTTTACGAATCGGGATGAGTGCTTCGGATCGTTATCCTGCTGGAACTTCCATAAAAGTGGCATGTTATCCTCGGCATATGGTAGCATTACCGTCTCCAATATATCTTTATAAACAAATCTGTCCATAGTACCATCAATCAGATGTATCGGACCAACACCTTCCCATGAAAAACAGCCCCATACCATGAGGCTGCCACCTCCGTGCTTTACGGTTTTTTGGGTGAACCTAATATGGAATTCTTTTCCCTTAGGCCGACGAACATTCCTTTTGGCATCATTTCCAAACAAATTTATCTTCGTTTCATCGCTCCAGAGTATATTTCGCCATTTTTTCTCACCCACCGGTCCGCACCAGGTTTTGCGATCCAATGCAAATTTTTTCCTCATCTTTAAATTTGCAGATCGAAGCAATGGTACTTTACGGACAATCCTACCTGGTAGATTTGCCTTTTCTAAACGTCGCCTGACGGTTCGTGACGATATAACGTTACCAATTTCACTGGTGATTTTCCTGGAAGGCAGGAACGGGTCGCGTTTAACCAATGTGACGATGTAATTGTCGGTCACTGATGAGGTTTTTCGGGGGCACCTCGAGTTTCTACCTTTGGTTTAGGTTTTAATGCATTTGTGACAAAGTTTTCTGAACGTTTCATGATCGTGGCAATATATTTGTACGATTTTCCTTCATTTCTTAGTCTTTGAACAAGTCTTCTCTCCTCCGCACTGCAGTGACGCCCACGACCCATCTAGTATAATTTTATTTATAATTAAACTCATATTTAGTTGCATTTTCTTGATAACTTACTTTCTGCAACCAAAAAGTTCTAACTTATTGAAACTTGAAGTTTTTCTACACACACCTATTTTATTGACCAGCTAAATTAAGTGTCTCAGCAAATACCCACTTGGTAAATTTTATTGGCCACAAAATTAAATCGGGAATTTACCAAATTCACACCAAAACAATGTAACCATATGTAAAAAATATTATGTTTATGTAGAAAACGTTGTGTACACATTTTATATCGATAAATTAAAAGTTACAGTGTTCACACCTATTATTTTGTCCATGAGTAGACGTTCAAATTCTACCAAATATGGGCTACATCGAAAAACAAAATTTTCCATTTTAAAAAATATTGACGAACGGATCCATTATTTTCATACAAAATTTCAACAATTTGCAAGCTTTGCTCTGGTAAATGTCTATCCATAGTGAAATGTCAAACCAAATTCAACAAAAAGCAACTATCAGCAGCGTAGTTGCAAACCTCTCAAAAAAACACGCTGTATTGTATATCATATGAGCAAGTGCCCATTCCCAGATATTGCAAAATTGTTCTGCTGTATGATAACGCTCTCCAGCTACTTAATTGGAAAATTCTAATCCACACAATTATCGATGGTTTAGGCTTTGTCTGAGCAGCGCCTAATACATATTTTGAATTGGTTCGATTCTCGGAAAACTAAGACTTATTTTGTTTTGATGTCCGAAAGCTGCTAGAAAGATGGAAAATGCTAGTGCTCAATATTGGGCAATACATTGGTCCGTTCTTTGATAACAAGTTCCTAATTTTTTATAGAAAATGATGACTTATTTGTACAGTTCACAGACGTTCAAAAAATCAAATCAAATTAAATATTTTTGGGCTACCACTGATTAGCTATAAATGGAAATCTTGTTAGGCTGCGTTTGTACTGCTTCACAAAAGAAAAGAACTGAATTTCAGGCCGGCATTGTTCAGTGTAAACAACCAAAATATTGGTTAAACAGCTGCAGGGCTGTCTTGAGGAAAATAGGTGCCAATGGTGGCTATCGTCGAGCCCTGAGTTGTTAGTTTTTCTGAAAGCGGTGACGGCCAAGATAGGGTAACCAGATAGTCCAAGTGAAAAAAGTGGCCATTCCACAACCAACACTACCATATAAACATGTAAAAGATAACAAAATACAAAAAAACATTCAAAAAGATGGCGTACGTTAAAGTCGGGCACGGACGACTTTGGGATACCTTACCACTAGCTTCCAATATATATGGTCAACCGATTTTGATAAAATTTGGTGCAGATTTTGGCACTCCAAAAAACTTCTGAAAAACAAAAAACCAAAGGTTTCAATATCTTCATAAAAAAACGAAAAACAGCGAATTTTGTATAAAAATATTGTTCAACCGATCGTCGTTCCTATGGAAGCTATATGATATAGTTAACCAATTTTGATCAAATTTGTTACATTGCATGGAAATTTAAAAAAGCTTTCGAGTGCTAAATTTGGCTGCTATATTTTTATAAGCAAACGATTTATTCATCTAAAATTTTTTGTTTTTATTTCGATGTTCTCTTAAACACCGCTAAGTGGGCTTTATAATGTAACCCCGATATCAAAAAAGTGAAATAAATTGTTTCTTGTGGTATAGTTAGGAATTTAATCTAAACGTTTGGTTGTTCCGGCTCTTACCATATCTAAGATCTAGGCGTTCATACGGACGCGGATATATCGACTTCTCTTGTCAAACTGATTATTCTGTTAGTAACTTTGGGGACTTCTCTTATATGTTACATATATTTTCAGCTTGCACAAACTTAATATACCCTTTATACCTTGCGGTAAAGGGTATAAAAATCACTCACAAAGAAATTTTATTATGATTTTAAGGGGGTCTTACTATGTAACAGTTTCAAAAAATCGATTTTTTTTTTACATATTTTCATCTAAATAGTGTTAGAAATACGCCAGTAAAAGGATTTAACTGTGGACGGTATCGCTTGGCGGTGACAGAGCATTTTTCACGGTCACGCGCGGTCGATTTTTGTGTTGCTGCTGTCATATATTTTATTACCTTGTCAATCTTTAAACGTGTTTTTCCGAAAGTTGTCTTTTTAGAGGTGGGGTGAACGTTTTCGAAAAATCTGCCTGATCGATCTTGTCATACTAAACATTTTTATCATCAGAAAACATGTCGCAACATAGGCAAGAGCTTTTTTTGAAATTCTTGTCCAAAAATTTTTAACAGCATTGAATCGCAGAAAAAAAGTGGAAAATTTTTTTTTTTTTTAAAATTCTAGAACTATAAGGATTTTTTGAAATTTTGAAAAAGCTCGTGTCTATCCATAGCCAAGGGGATGAGAAAAATGAATTTTAAAGGTTTTTTGGTTTCATATCATCTGATCGGTGAAAATCGTTCACACTGTGCGCCCTGGACACTTTTGACGAGGACGCAGTGAAGGACGTGTTGCGGCCACATACGTAATTTTTATGTCAAACTAAAAAAACTATGTAAAGTTCAATGATGAATGATAACAATACAAAAAACTGCTTCCCGAAATTATTTGTAGTTTTCTAGTAATCAATTTTTGAATATAGCGCTCGTAAATGAGGTATTACATAGTAAGACCCCCTTAAGAGGTTATTTTGGAACAGAAAATACGATTTTAAACTCTCAAATGCGCTCAACTACGGGTTTGTTTTGTAGCTCTGACTCAGTTTTGTAGAAAATATATATAAATACAACCCATAGCACGTAAAACATAAGTTTCTTCTTATATACGTATAAAATTCAAGTTTCACAATGTTAGTTACCATACTCCTGCGAAACGGCTGGACCGATTTTCATGAAATTTTGTGTGCTTCGATAAAATAAAATTTATAACGTTTATAATTTTTGTGTTTCCTTTCGACAAAAACTATTAACTAAAAAATATTAGTTAATCTGACAATGTACACAATGCCAACCTAAATTAAAAAAAAAATTGTATTGGAAAATCAAATTGTCCTTTTTAGTATTTGCGTCGCAATTTTGTTATATTTTCTCAACCCTAAACAATCCTTGGACTTCCACGAACATTTCAAGACCAAAATTAGCCAAATCGGTTCAGCCGTTCGTGAGATCCTAAGCTTAGAACGAACATAACATTGTGACACGAGAATTTTATATATAAGATAAATATGCTTAAATGTGTGACAAATGTTGATCCAACACTAGCAATCCTAAGCCTTGAAAATGTGCAGGAAATGTATTCAAAACCAACATTATCCAGTAAGCATTACCCAATCAAAATATTTTCCGCCAATTGTTCTAGCTGTATTTCTCAATACTTTTTTAAAATAAATGATAAATTTAATTAAATACCTTATTGTCGGGCGCGCAACGCACTTATCAAAAATTTTTGCAAATAAAAACTGTTTATTAAAAAAGCCCAAAAGTCATAAATAAAATTTATGGTATTTCGGTATTTTTGTGAATTTTCCATAATCAAATTAGACATAAGTTACACAGGTCAACATGGTTCAGTTGTTGGAAAGCTAAGAGTCATTTCCGAAGTAATTTGGTGCGTAGAATCCGAATCCGGCGTCAGAACTAGCCCACCACGTCAGGATTTTGATATATTTGAGGTTATGTACCTCAAATGTAGGAAAAAACGCCATTTTTTGGATTCATAGCCTCAAATATCTCAAAATCCTTCGGCCAACAAATCAAACGAATAAGACATGGATTTAATATTGAGAAATACTTAGTTTGCTTCAAATGACTCAAATCGACTAAGGAAAAACCCTTTTGTTTCGGAGCAGTACCCTTAACGCCCAATGAGTCTTTGGCGTTTTTGCTCGAAAGCTAGATTACAAAAAGTCAATATTGCAATAAACGGGAACATGTTTCACAAAAGCCGATCTTCCGATATTAATGTCAGTTGCAATAGAGTAATAAAAGCCCAATCCAAATGTAGGAACGAGAATAATTAGCATGACTGATTTTTTTCAGCGAGCAATGAAATCCTCTTGTCTCAAGCTTATCTCTAAACAAAAGATTGGCTCAAGATTTGTAACACTTTCATAGATGATGACACTGATTATTCTGAAAACGAAAATAAAAATCTCTTTATTATATGTGGAAAACGACTGTTAAAAATTGATTACATTACATATTATTAAAATTGTTTATATAATTTGTAAGCAAAAATATAAATTGGCATAAATAAAACTATCTGCTAAGCTTTTTTTATAAATCGCGTCATTAATAGTGTCTAAAATTTATCTAAATTCTTATATGTGTCGTTACAATCAACTACACCAAATTTCATGTCTGTAACTTTATTTTTCGAATTTATGCCAAAAATTTGGCTTTCTGGCCCAATGTGCAGTGTGCCATAGAGTAATCTTGCCATAACCATAGCTGGAAATATTTTTTCTTGTTTGGCAGCACTGAAAATACTAGCGCCATCTAGTAACAAAAAACTGTGCAGGCAGCAAAAAGCGCATAACGCAGAAAGAGCAGATCAAAGAAAACAAGACAAATACGGAAAAAAAAATCATGTGCTCACACACACATATGTATGCCAAGTGCAAATACATTATTTACTGCATAACACGTATATAATTCTAGGAATTTCGCATCACAAAGGCGCAAAAGTTTGGTTAAAAAAATGATTTAAAGTTTTCGATTGAAATTAAATCGACTTTCTAAAAACGAGAATTTGTACTTCCTGGAATGAGCGAATGATACTGCTGGTTGCTTGAGCGTAAAATAGTTACATACAGTGGCGTAGCGAGAGGGCGGTGTGGGGGGTGTGACACCTCCCCAAACATTCAGCAGTCGGCAAATCTCGGATATTTCACGTAATATTCGAGCAATTAAAATTCAGAATCGGTTATTTGAAATGTATGTGGAAATCCTGAAAATTTTTAGATTACATTCAATAAAACTTGGAAGTTGTAATACAAAGTCCTCAATTTCTTTTTAGGTTTTTGCAGTAAATTATTCATGTATAAGTCGACAGTTAGTAAAATTACCCGAGGCAATAGAAATAAAAATGCCGATTCGAAAATCACGACTAATTTAAAATAAAATCAAATAATAACTATAGACAACTTAAGGGTGTTCTAGCGTTCACTCGTTTTCTGTTCGATTTACCATACTCACAACTAAAAGTCTACGGCCACACTTTCGTGCAAATAGAAAAATTCGATTTTTTTATGCAGAGATTTCGGAATAATATTCAACTTGTAATTTATGGAGCATAGGGCGAACCACTAGAGCAACACGATGCAACGTCATGTAACAAAAAAATCGCAACATATTGTTACATGGACGTCGTGAAGTGTTGCTCTCACGGTCTCACGGTATATTTAGCTTGTTGTGGTTTTCATCGAGCAGTCTCTTCAGACACTGATTGTTTTTGGGAGAAATATATAGAAGTTTAATGTACGATGTATCTTATCATTTTAGTAATATTGATCATTTTATAAAAGTATTTGTCTATCAAAGGTTGAGTAGAGTCGACCATGACTCGAAATAATCTTCGACGGACAAAAACCGTCATAGGATTTTTTTTTAAATATCAATATAATAGAATCTATTACACATAACATGTATATTTCTTTTTCACAAAAAAAATCAGTATCAAAAGAGACTGGTCAATGAAAACTGCAACAATTAAAAATTACAATTTAAGTTCCAACTGAGCAAATATTAATAATTCAAACGGAAAAATCTGTCCAATAATAGGTACCTGGACCGACGTAATATAGTAACAAGAAAAATATATCTGATAATCCTGAAACAGCTTTCCATTTTGATTTTATGACTTATTATCGGAAAGAACATAGGTTAGTGTTGCAAGTTTTTTCTAGTTGCATTCATGACAATATGGAAGAAACTTTTATAATTTTCATGCCTATTCAGAAACTATTCAAATTTCCATTTGAGAAGAGCAATGTCACAATCGAATTAATTGAATCTATTGTGCAATAAAAGCCAGGATTTTTCAATGAAGAACCAGAATGTGTGCACGCTGAGCTGGAAATCTTTTCGAATCATTTGCAGGATATACGAATTTTGGGGATATTTGTCAAGTAGTGTTTAGATAGCGAAATGTAATTCCCTTGGTGAACAAACTTGTTTGTTTCATTCTCACCGCTCCAGTTACATCAGCTTCTTGTGAACGCTCATTTAGTAAGTTAAAATTAGTTCGCAATTATCTGAGAGCAACAATGGGCGATGATCGCTTAAATTAAATTAAGTTGATGTTACTTAATTCTTCGAAAGATAAGGTTGACGAAATCAACCTGCGCGAAGTCGTTGAAAAATGGTCGGTATTGAAGCACCGCAGAGTGAAAGTTATTTAAAAAAATGTTAAGCAGTAGAAAGCATTAAGAAATAAGTTTATCAATTATTAACACATCGTATTTTGATCTCTTATCTGCTAAATTATTTGTGTAATACTTTGCTGTGATAATATCCTGTATTACTAGTAACTAAGTAATATCATTATTTATCCAATATCGCCCCCCACATTCAACGCTCTCGCTACGCCACTGCGTAGAGTAAACTTGCCATAACAATAGCTGGAAATATTTTTGTCTTGCTTGGCAGCACTGAAAATGCAGCGCCATCTAGTAACACAAACCCGTGCAGGCAGCAAAGAGCGAATAACGCAGAAGAGCAGATCAAAGAAAACAAGACAAATACGGAAAAAAAAAATCATGTGCTCACACACACATACATATGTATGCCAAGCGCAAATACATTATTTACTGCATAACACGTAATTCTAGGAATTTTGCGCCACAAAGGCGAAAAAGTTTGGTTAAAAAAAATTATTTAAAGTTTTCGATTGAAATTAAATCGTCTTACTAAAAACGAGTAATTGTATTTGCTGGAATGAGCGAATGATACTGCTGTTTGCTTTAGCGCAAAATAGTCCAATTTGTATTTATTAAATGCGTGATTTTTGTTTGTAATTTAAAAATTTTTATATATATATTTATTTATATATAGAAAAATAAATATAATATATATGTTTATAAACATAAATGAAATTGCTGAAATGAATAGTTAAACACAACTGTACTCGTTTGTATACAAAGCGTGCGATACATAAAAACAGTAGAAACGGTAAACTGTATACAAAGAGAGAGAGAGAGAGAGAGCGCAGCGCAGCGCTCTCAGCAAATGCGTGAGCGAGGAATAGAGAGCAAAAGCAAACGAGCGCGTGTTGAAGGTTTGCCTAAATAAAAGTTATCGCTTGTAATTATTGTGCAAAAAAAGTGTTTGCTAAAGTTTTAAAAAATTAATTAAATAATTACGATAAAGAAAATATACAATTTAAGTAAAACAATATATTTTTGAAGTGACAAAAGTTCGATAAACACAAAAATGCGTCCAAGCGCACACATACATAAGTTTATCGACATTTTTTCACACTCTCATTTGTATTTGCTTCACTGAGACACGTGTGACATTCATTAAAATACATTTAATTAAAATTTAGCAAAAAAATGGTAAGTAAATATAAATTTCTACATAGAAAATTTACTAAATTTGTGCACTCAGTTGCAGCAAGCAGACAATAAGCCAAAGGTAGCTGCGCATGCCAACAAATTGGCCATGTCCCAAACAGGCGGCACTTACGCGCAGGCGCTTGCTGCCAACGAGCTAGCGGCAGCTGCTGCAGACCGTAACAGCGGCAAGATGGCCGCCAAAGCCAATAGCAACTCAATTGGCGCTACTAGCAGCATATTGGCCGATAGATTGTCTGGCAACAATGCGCGTCCAAAAAATATGACACTCTGCTTGGCCGATGTTGGCTTAACTTCGTTAGTGGAAGAAACTCAGGAGTCGCTGCTTAAGCTGACACTTAAAAACAGCGGCAATATGGCCGCCAAAGCCAATAGCAACTCAATTGGC
Source organism: Chymomyza amoena (assembly GCA_037043745.1). Lineage (NCBI taxonomy): Eukaryota > Metazoa > Arthropoda > Insecta > Diptera > Drosophilidae > Chymomyza > Chymomyza amoena. The sequence goes on along the minus strand of JBAMAX010002821.1, from coordinate 4,998 downwards.
GCTATTAGCAGCATCTTGGCCGATAGATTGTCTGGCAACAATGTGCGTCCAAAAAATATGACACTCAGCTTGGCCGATATTGGCTTAACTTCGCTTGTGGAAGAAACACGGGAGTCGCTGCTTAAGCTGACACTAACAAAAAATATAGGTACCTTTAAGAAAAAAGTGCTAGCTCCTAAGAAGCACTTGCTTGCGCCAAAGAAGCAGTTTCCGTTGCAAAATAAGGCTGCGAGCGAAAATGCTATGGATGTTGCCATGCCCAGTGACGTCGCTAGGCCAAAATCAATGCGTCGTCGCTTGGACTTTGGTGAGCCCTCAATAAAGCGCTATCGCGAGTCGCCGGATATTGGTTATATAGGTGTGTATAAACTATAATGATGCCATAATTGTTAGAGCTAATGCTGATTTCGTTTAGATAATAACAATGACGCAGAGATGAGCGATGCTGCTGACAGCAAGGACTATAGTTTTCTAGCCGCTGACCCAGAGGAAATGTATCATTCCGGCGAGGATTCACTCAATTGTTAAATTTAATTTGACAGCTTAGCACCAAAAAATATTGTCATTACAAAATATTATTAAAAAATGAGTTAAAGTAAGGTTTAAAGTTTGATTTTATACCAACTGCCAATAAAAATAAACTCTTAACCAGACAATAAAATGTTTGATATGTTGCACAAAAGCAAAAAGCATGACCAAAATTAACTTGGCAGCGTAAACCTCAAGGATTTTATGCCATCACTTCACTTCTCACTTTGATAAATAACTTGCCAATATATTCTATTTTTCTTTTTTTTTTGTTTGTGTGTGTTGTATTCTTTTTGGCCCAGTTAGTTGGGTCGTCTCGCTATAAGCTGGTAAATTTGTTTCAATCACACACACCAGCTAGCGCAACAAAAATAGTAAAGGCCCTAAGCTGCTGGCCATTAAACTAAGTAAACAAATTCCAAAATACGCTCTAACCACCCACTAACTGCCCCTAGCTTCCTACGCCGGCTAAGCTCAACTAATTTATCTTATTTTGTCTGGTTACCTACTCCCATATAGGACATACCGCTGCACGTTGCCATGTTATCCCACATACTGATTGCCTGGGATCGCATGCGTTGGCTAAGCGATCCCATGAAGGGTCGACTACCTGGATTTGTATGCTGCTGTGCAACCTGGTTGACTGGCATGGTAATTGCCCTGCCCTATCCCATCTATACAATCTACGTGGAACTTGGCGTAAGTACAAAAAAGCATACAAATCTCAAACTTTGTGACGTATTAAAGCAATTGGCCTAAATAATTTACGTAACCTAAGTAGAGGCTTATTATCATAAGCAAACTTATTATATACAAATATTTTACATACATTTACTTTTATTTGCAAAATGCCATTTTACTATTGTCAAACAACAGCTGTTTATTGAGCAGCGTTGCCAGATTCGTTTTTACAGCATGGCGATGCCCCAAGTGAATTTTATTAATTTGCATGGGCAAAATGTGCCTGTTTAGCTTGCTAAAAAGTGGCCCGAATAGAAAGCACTACACATCAGTAGGCTTTAGGCTGAAAATTGTGTTTTGGGCCGTATGGCGCTTTGCAAAATCCATTGACAATGCCGGACAACAAATGGGCCTGCGTGTGTGTGTGTGTGAGCCAATTTGAAACTCGTTAACATGCCTTGCATTTTGTTGGCAATATATGCGTTACACGCTACATGACTTCCAAAGCACTAAAAGTGCCCAAAAACCACAGCCAGATTCCGCTCCAGACGTAGGCACATAAATATTTATGGATGTTAAGGCTTGGAGCTTGGACTAGAGCAGCTGCATATGCGACACAGTGTTATAAGGTTTTTTGGTCCAAGATTCTTAGAACAGGCAATCACAGTTCTGAAAACTGCAATATGTTTGGAACTGATTACGCAGAAATGTGAGTTGAAGCGAGAGGATTTAGTGCGCCCAAAGAGACGAAATGGGCCGAGGTTTCGACAGTTTTCATTCACCAACTAATCAGAATTCCAGTGGCACATTGTGTCAACTTAAATCGCCTTTGTTTTCGTAGAATTTTTTGATTTGGAACTAAGTTGCAGGCATACCCCGCTCCATAAACTATTTATGGAGGTCAAGGTGAGCTTGGACTAGAGCAGCTGCATATGCTACACTGTGTTCTAAGGTTTTTGGTGCAAGTTTCTTGGAATAGGCAAACACAGATCTGAAAACTGCAATGTGTTTGGAGCTGATTACGCAGAAATGGGAGTTGAAGCGAGAGGATTTAGTCCGACCATAGAGACGAAATGGGCCGAGCTTTTGAAAGTTTTCGTTCACCAACTAATCAGAATCCCAGTGGCACATTGAGTCATATTAAAACGCCTTTGTTTTCGAAGAATTTTTTGATGTGGAACTAAGAACTTGCAGGCATACCCCGCTCCACACTAAGGCACATTAATACTATGGATGTTAGGGCTTGGAGCTTGGGCTAGAGCAGCTGTATATGCTACACTATGCTCTAAGGTTTTTGGTGCAAGTTTCTTGGAACAGGCAATAGCAGAACTGAAAACTGCAATATGTTTGGAGCTGATAACGCCTAAATGGTCCGAGGTTTCGACAGTATTCGTTCATCAACTAAGCAGAGTCCCAGTAGCCCATTGTGTCACCTTAAATCGTCTTTGCTTTAGTCGAATTTTTTGATGTGGAACTAAGAAGTTACAGGCAGACCCCGCTCCAGACATAGGCACATGAATATTTATATGGATGTGTAGGCTTGGAGCTTGGACTAGAGCATCTGCATATGCTGCACTGTGCTCTAATCGCAGATCTGAAAACTGCAATATGTTTGGAGCTGATTACGCCTAAATGGTCCGAGGTTTCGACAGTATTCGTTCATCAACTAATCAGAATTCCAGTGGCACATTGTGTCAACTTAAATCGCCTTTGTTTTCGTAGAATTTTTTGATTTGGAACTAAAAAGTTGCAGGCATACCCCGCTCCACAAACTATTTATGTATGTCAAGGTGAGCTTGGACTAGAGCAGCTGCATATGCTACACTGTGTTCTAAGGTTTTTTGGTCCAAGATTCCTAGAACAGGCAATCACAGAAAAATCTGAAAACTGCAATATGTTTAGAGCTGATTACGCAGAAATGTGAGTTGAAGCGAGAGGATTTAGTCCGAGCATAGTGACGAAATGGGCCGAGTTTTCGACAGTTGTCGTTCACCAACTAATCAGAATCCCAGTGGCACATTGTGTCATATTAAAACGCCTTTGTTTTCGTAGAATTTTTTGATGTGGAACTAAGAACTTGCAGGCATACCCCGCTCCACACTAAGGCACATTAATACTATGGATGTTAGGGCTTGGAGCTTGGGCTAGAGCAGCTGTATATGCTACACTATGCTCTAAGGTTTTTGGTGCAAGTTTCTTGGAACAGGCAATAGCAGAACTGAAAATTGCAATATGTTTGGAGCTGATAACGCCTAAATGGTCCGAGGTTTCGACAGTATTCGTTCATCAACTAAGCAGAGTCCCAGTAGCCCATTGTGTCACCTTAAATCGTCTTTGCTTTAGTCGAATTTTTTGATGTGGAACTAAGAAGTTACAGGCAGACCCCGCTCCAGACATAGGCACATGAATATTTATATGGATGTGTAGGCTTGGAGCTTGGACTAGAGCATCTGCATATGCTGCACTGTGCTCTAATCGCAGATCTGAAAACTGCAATATGTTTGGAGCTGATTACGCCTAAATGGTCCGAGGTTTCGACAGTATTCGTTCATCAACTAAGCAGAGTCCCAGTGGCACATTGTGTCACCTTAAATCGCCTTTGTTTTAGTCGAATTTTTTGATGTGGAACTAAGAAGTTGCACGCAGACCTCGCTTCACACTAAGGCACATTAATACTATGGATGTTAGGGCTTGGAGCTTGGGCTAGAGCAGCTGTATATGCTACACTATGCTCTAAGGTTTTTGGTGCAAGTTTCTTGGAACAGGCAATAGCAGAACTGAAAATTGCAATATGTTTGGAGCTGATAACGCCTAAATGGTCCGAGGTCTCAGCAGTATTCGTTCACCAACTAATCAGAATCCCAATGGCACATTGTGTCATCTTAAATCGCCTTTGTTTTAGTCGAATTTTTTGATGTGGAACTAAGAAGTTGCAGGCAGACCTCGCTCTACACTGAGGCACATTTATATTTGTATGGATGTTAGGGCTTGAAGCTTGGACTAGAGCAGCTGCATATGCGACACTGTGTTCTAATCGCAGATCTGAAAACTGCAATATGTTTGGAGCTGATTACGCCTAAATGGTCCGAGGGCTCGACAGTATTCATTCACCAACTAAGCAGAGTTCCAGGGGCACATTGTGTCACCTTAAATCGCCTTTGTTTTAGTCGAATTTTTTGATGTGGAACTAAGAAGTTGCAGGCAGACCCGGCTCCAGATATAGGCACATGAATATTTGTATGGATGTTAGGGCTGGGAGCTTGGACTAGAGCAGCTGCATATGCTACAAAGTGTTCTAATCGCAGATCTGAAAACTGCAATATGTTTGGTGCTGATTACGCCTAAATGGTCCGAGGGTTCGACAGTATTCGTTCACCAACTAAGCAGAGTCCCAGTGGCACATTGTGTCATCTTTAGTCGCCTTTGTTTTAGTCGCATTTTTTGATGTGGAACTAAGAAGTTGCAGGCAAACCTTGCTCCACAGTAAGGCACATTAATTATTTATGGATGTTAAGGCTTGGATCTTGGACTAGAGCAGCTGCGTTTGTTTCACTGGGCCCTGAAGTTTTTGGTGCTAAGTTTCTTGAAAAGCGAGGCAATCGCAGATCTGAAAACTGCAATATGTTTGGAGCTGATTACGCACTAAATCTGAGTCTGAAGTCACAGCAGGATTTAGTCCGACTATAAAGAAGAAATGGCTCGAGTCTCGACAGTTTTGGTTCAGCAACGTGTCATCTTAAATCGCCTTTGTTTTAGTAGAATTTTTTCGCTGTGGAACTAAGAAGTTGC
>JBAMAX010002820.1:0-20944 GCA_037043745.1 Chymomyza amoena | reverse complement strand
TGTAACCTCATATAATAATTTAATGTTTATACGAAATTTTAAAAAATTAGTAGGCTGTTTAATCCTACTTTGTTGCTTAGTAGGCGTTCAAATTTTGTAACTTTTAATATAGTTTGAAATTATGACAGAAAACATTATTTTCAATCTAAGCACAGAAGCAATAAGTCGAATTAAATAAAAACTTAAAAATTAAATATATTTTTTTTAACTAACGTTCCCTGCCGGCTTCGCAGCGCATTTGCTACAAAATAGTTTACTTTTAAATAGTATTCAAATTTTGTTGTATAAAGTCAAAAATAATATAGTTCTAGTATTAAAATAAAATAAAATAAAATGTCTGTTCCTAGCGAATATGATTTGGATGTACATTTCCGGTCACAGTTGCATAAATTGGGTGATGTTTATGCCCAAAAACTAAGTCGTACGGATGTCATTATCAGTCACAGCTGGCTGGAGCTCTTTACGAAAGCACCAAAATGTGAGAAATATGCGCGTAACTGTCTAATGCTGTTGATGTACAGCCAGCTAAAAGAATTGGGACATTTGGATGAGCCATTTACCAATTTGGAAAATCAAAAAATATGCTTGGAAAAGTTGGTGTGCGATTATAAACCCCTTAAAAATGATGATAGGAGCATAGACTTATCGACTACTTTCACTGGCGCTGATGATGCTAGTGAATGCAAAAGTGCACAGTCCTTAAAAACAGAATCTATAAATTTAGAGGACTTGGAGCAATCGAGTCCGAGTGATTCAGATCTTAGCGAAATGTCAGTAGTTCCCTCAATGTATGACCAAGGTAATTTGAACAATGACCTTCATAAGACAATAGCGAGCCATATCTGTCGTAACACATTGAATGCAATAGAAGAACTCAAACAATGGTTCAATGTGGATGGTGAGAGCCGCTTCTTAAGTACTGCATTTCAATGTTTAAAGTTCTTGGATCCCAGTTTTCAAGTTCAATTCAAGCAACTCGATCTTAAATTCGATCAATGTCTGCAACATATTATAGAAGTGGAACGTGATCGTCATGAGAAGAATGTGCGCATGATTTACGATCTCTACGATCAGCAACGTAAGCAGCAACGCAAGGAGTTGCAAGTCAAAGAAGAACAATTGCGTTGCGATCAGCTGGCCTTGGCGCTGGAGCGTGAAAGTTTGAATTCCCGTCTGGAGCAGCTGAAGCAGCAGGAGGATCTTCACCGGCAGTACAAGAATGCGACTCAATATAGTGATAGACTTTTGCATTTAAAGATAAGCAATGCACTTAACCGCCTACCGGATATTAGTTTAGAGCATCTGCAGGTTGATCAACAAGGTTGGATTAATCTAAATTATCATGGAGCCTGCGTCAAATGCGAAATTATGAAGCAGCAGCAGCAGCTACAACAGCAAAGAAGTGGCATTTTGAGATCCAAGCTAAATTCTGACGAAGATAAAGCAATCCCGCCGAAAGATTATAAAAATATCCATGAGAATTCGGATAAGGATTCGATGTTATAAAAATTTTCCGCAGCGTGGCTTAAATCTTGACCGCCAGTACGTACACACAGTTCTGTTATGATGTTCTAATTACGTTCAAATGTTTATAAAAAAATCTATATATTTTATTTAATCATGTAATTTTTAATGAATTAAAATAATACAATTTTATTGCAAAGCTTTATGGTATACAATTTTTTTCGTTTTCTGTATATATATACAGTATAGACGGTTTTCCGACACGCGTCCATGTAAAAAAAACCGGATATTTCAAATTCACGCCTTGTTGATAAGACGAACTGGAAATTGCAATCGCTTGAATTCAAACGGCATATCAGATGGAATCATAGGGATTCGAGGTATGGACACGTCCCCATCTTTGAATTTGCCAGTCAAAATCGTTGCTTCAATCACGATTGCCATTAACTTTTTAACAGCGAGTCTCGTACCATTACACAAACGTGACTGATTGATATTACGTAGCATAATGATAGTAACACCAATTTTCAATTCGAGGTTATGTGGTGGTAATCCGAGCAAGTCAAAGAATTCAGAAATTCCGTTGTATAATGAACCACATCTTCCTCATTAGTGAACATCTAAAGACTTATACGAAACCAAATTGCCAGGAATTTTTGATTGTGGCTATGTTCAAATCACTGACGTCTTCGTTTTCGCTATTTTAGGTTAGGTTAGGTTACCCTGGCTGGCCACAACAGAGTGCAGCCTAGCATAGACCTTTTGGTCCTTAGCTGTGCCAGATTTGAGGTTATTACGCAAAGTGATGGTCGGTTAAGAATTTTACTTTTTGGCGAAATTAAGTCTCCGCCCAACTTGCAGCCTGGCCACTTCTTCTAGACCGACAAACGCTGGTCCTCCTAGGGTAGTCAAACGATGTCTAGAGGTGGCTGGGCAGTCGCAGAGTACGTGTGCTGGGTCTCAGGGACTTCCGGATCGCTGCAGATCCTGCATAATTCGCTTGCCGTTAGTCCCATCCTATGCGCTTGCTTCGCTAAGAGGCAGTGTCCTGTTAGCACACCCGTGATGGATTCTGCATTCAGTGCGTGAGAGTTGCATTATAAAATTACTTTTTTTCCTGCCGTAATGAGCCAGCATGATTTTCGCTGTGTGACAGCTGTCTAGATTTTTCCATCTAGCTTCAGCTCTGCGCTTCATGTTGCACTCCAGCATAGCGTTGAGATGTTTGATCGGTCGGCGTACGTCGTGTATTTGTGCCTCCGGAAGCTCAACACCGCTTTTGGCAATTGCATCCACCATTTCATTCCCCATTATGCCTTTATGTCCAGGCACCCAGTAGATATTCAGTTTACGAGCCGCAGATAGTCTCTGGATGACTGCCTTGCATTCAAGGACGTGGAAGGAGGATGTACAGTGCGATACAATAGCCTTCATAGCGGCTTGACTATCTATAAAGAGGCTTATCTTTGTTCTAGTTGAAGCGTTGGTGCATGCCAGCTCAGCCGCCTTCATTGCGGCGAATACTTCAGCCTGGAAGATGCTGCAGTGGTCCGGAAACCTGTAACTTTGACTTACATTAAGCTCCGAGCAGTATACTCCAGCACCAACGCCCTTTTCCATCTTTGAGCCGTCAGTAAATAGGTTATAGGTATTGTGACTGGGTATAAGGCCTTTACGCCAGCCGTCTTCCTCCATCGTCACCTTTACCCTTTTCCCAAATTGTAGGTTCGGTATGACATAGTCAATTTCTTCTTTCGCTATTTTAGCAGCGAAACATGATTTTTGTAGCGTTGTGATATGTTTGGAAAGACACTATCAATTATATCTTCTTTCGACTGAGTAAAACGGCCAATTTTTAATAGTTGTTTCGAAAATGTGTCGGCAGATGCATCATTTAGCAATTGAACACCTTCATTAGTTTTTAACTTCAATGTTTCCACGTGTCTCTATAAATATGATGACAAGCATTGATTTCATCAGCAGGGGTTGATCTAGGAATTACAGGCAATATTTGTCGAAAATCTCCAGCCAGTTCAATCAATGCACCACCGAATAACTCTGAACTTCCTCGAAGATCTATCATTGTTCTATCCAAAGCTTCCACTGACTTCTTGTCAACATATTTGTTGTGCCAGACGTTTTTGATATAATGTATGTTGGTGTTTCATTCACCTGAAAATTCAACGGTAACTTCAAATCTGAGTGAGCCGTTCGACGTCCATCCAACAGAGTAGCAGCTATCCCAGAAGAAACCATCGCTAAGCATAGATCTTCAATATGAATTACATTAAATTCCATCACTATATTACGTTCTGCTTGACGTACTCGAATCAAAATATCTTCTGATAAATGATCTTGATATTTTATCCACAATTCAGGTGGGTTTAATGAAAACATGTTGCCAAAATAATCGCAAATAGAACACGTATTTGATATGGATGAGCAGTAATAGCAGAATCTGCTAAGTTTTGATCTCAGTGCAAATCATTTTCCAACAAATTCAATTTTTGACATGCCTCTAGCAAAAATCAAAATTTTGATGTAAACGTTTTATACATACTCGACGACCCTGTAGAGGTATCTCCGGAATATATTCGTGCGGGTCTCCTTTATTACAGCTTAGCACAAATCTGCAAAGATAGCGTTGCATTTCATGTTTAGGTGTTCCTTTTCAGTTACAGAGTAGACTTGATTGATAACGCGCAACGATGAGCCGAGAACTGGACCGCAGGGCAGCGATACTGGAGTCACTACGCACCGGGAAAACGAAAAAAATTACATTCAAGATAAAATAGTAAATCGTCAGAATGATCGATGGATCTGCCAAGATCCTGAACAAGTGCCTACTGTCATGCACATGAAATTTCCTGCTTTAGTCATGGTTTTGGGTGTCGTAAGCAGTGATGGGGACGTCATGCCACCCCACTTTTTCGAGCAGGGGCTTCGGTTGAACGCCGAAGGATATATCGAAGTACTGAGATCAGTTGTGAAGCCTTGGATAGACCGAGTGACCGCTGGAAGAGAATACGTGTTTCAGTAGGACTCTGCACCAGCTCACAAGCCCAGAAAGACTCAGGCTTGGCTGTACGAGAAAATGCATCACCACTGGTCCCCAGATTTGTGGCCACCGTCCAGCCCAGACTGCAATCTTCTCGACTACTAAAGCGTAGTTGGGGTAGGGAAAACACAAAGGACGCCCTGAAGGCCAAAATCATGGATGTGATGACCAACATGAACAAAATGGAGGTGAAACGGGGCTGTTCTCGATTTCGGTCCAGGCTTGAGCGGGTAGTTGTGGTTGAACTGATTAAGAATTTTCCAAGGATCGCGAATATATAAATTTTATTCGATTCGGCAGAATAGTTTAGTTCCAACATCCGCTCAAAGTTGAGTAAATTTTCAAATATAAAAAAAAAAAATCGTAATTTTTGGAATAAAAGTTAATGTTTAAAGTTGTTTTGTAAAAAAACTATGCAGCCAATTGCTATTTTTTTAATTGCTATAAAAAGGTACATAAAATTTAAATTTAATTTTTTCATCATTTTCGTTTGCCTGAACCACTATATTTGGACCACTTTTTCAACTTTGGAAGAAAATACAAAAAAACACAAAATACTCCAAATATTTTTTAACATAAATATGTTTGTTATTAATCTATTTACCTACTCTAAAAAGATTATTTGATTATTATTATTACTATTTTATTAAATACAAAATATTCTGACGCTGGTATAAGAAGAAGAACATGCACCAGATGCAGGCACTAAATTGAGAGTTGTTTGCTTATATTTTCACTTTACAATAAAAAAAGCATTCCTGTGACATTTGAAAAATAGGGTTAATCAATCCTTTTTATTTCCAGGTAGTTGTAAAACATATTATATAATTTAATTTGTGCCTGTTACTTTTCCTGGATAAAGGCTTAATATTTGTTTGGATTTGCCTGAACACCTCAGAAACATCATAGTTTTGTTTTGACTTTATACAACACACAAAGCAAAAAAAGTTCCAGGAAAAAAAAAATACAAGACGATTTTCATAAGAAACTTGGACTGAAAGTCGACTGCCCCAAATATGGATATGGTAATACAACTGATGGAAACTCATCCCGCAGGTTCTTTGAAGAAACAAAAACTACATCAGAAATAACTGGAGTGGATGCAGATATTATCAAAAGATTGGTTATTATTTTAAATATTCTGAACTGTAAGGAAAAAATTAATTAAAATTAAATGAACATATTTGGTGAATATGCGATGAAGACTGCAGAGCTGCTTATGGAAAAATATTCGGGAAAGAAACTAACTCCCACACTTCATAAAATTTTGGCACATGGCCAATCCATAATAGAATATCATTGCCTTCCCGTTGGGGAGATGTTAGAAGAAGCCCAGAAATCAAGTAACAAGAATTATAAAAAGATTAGAGCCATAAATACTTGTAAAATATCGCGATCAAGGGAAAACCAGGACCTCTTTAATACCAGATCCACTGGTTGCATCTTTCAGACATGTGAGATCCAACACAGAAATGCCAACTAATTATTCAAAAGAAATGTTAAGTCTTTTAGAAATCCCCTCAAATGTAAATGTGGATGATTATTTAAAAAAAAAAAACTGCTGATGTATAAACAAAAAGTAAATCATCAAAATTTTCTTCATCAGTATAGGAAATATGGCGCAAGCAACAAAATCCAACTTCAACAATATATTGCACAACTTTCAGATATCGTATCACCATATATGAATATTTATATTTAAAGCCTAAAGATTTTTCTTTCAACTCCAATTTAATTCATAATAATATCTCAATTTGTTTAGAAAATATGATTTTTGCAACGGTCTTTCAGCTTCCGTGCCACTGTGCAACGGGTGCCTTGTTCTCATTGAGTTCCTTAGGTCGCTCTAAAGTTTAACCTTACTCTTAAGCTCTTGAAAGTAAACTTAGCTCTGGCTGCAATTTACTGAACGGCTTGTAAACGGAAAAAGAACTAGATCACGGTTTGCGTCATAGTTGCGATAGTTCAACTTTTTGACCTTTAAAATACTTTAAGCTGCAGTTTAATTATTGAGCGCTCAAAGGGCAAACCAAAACATATGTAAATACTAATTTAAGAAAACCAGCGAGCGATAGATGGCGCTAATGAACGACTAAGTGGATCGTGTCTTTGCTATTGTTAAGCTTGAAGCGTGCGAATATTTTAGCTATCATAGAGCTCGAATTTTTGGGTATGATGTGCAAATGGCAGTAATACAGTTCAGCTACATCTATATTTCCAATAGTATTATTCCATATATATTACATACATATATATTATTCCGATGCGGATCATGCATGCTCGCATTTTTGTTTCTTTGCTCTTTCTTTGTTGTTGTTGCATGTGCCTAAGAAACTAAAAGGAACAAAAATTCATTTTTGGATTTTTTTGTGTTGACGTTTGGAGAGAATGGGAAATTTTGCAATTAGGCGCAGGGCAATTTCAGTTTTTGTCAGTTCATTTTGTTTCATTCGTGGCGTGCGTCGTGTTCCTTGTTGACGGGTTAAAAATTGATGAAAATCGTGTGAAAAACGTTGGAAAAGTGGAAAATTTGTGCATAAAAGTGTTTATGTTATATTGCTGCATAAGTGGAAAATGATATCTAAAGCGGTCGTAATGTTTTTGCAGCTTGTTTTGCGTTTGCACAAAGCGCAACTACGTCGGGCTTAAGTCGACTTCAGCAGCGGGCGTCGGCGTCGTAGTTTTTTCTTTCAGTTTATTTGCGGTTGGCTTTTAATTTTTTTGTGTTTTTTTCGAGTGCAAATAATAATTAAATAAAATTAAAATTAATTTGTTTAATCGCATTGATTAAAATGATTATAAGATGCTGTTCAATCGCTGCGGTAGCATCAATCGCTGTGAGTCGGCGTCGCTGTCGTCCCAAGGCGTGTGCGTGTGTGTATGTGTTTTTTTTTGGTTCCGTTTTTTACTGTAATTCCGTAATACCGTTTTTTCTTCTTTTTGTTTTGTGTTTTTACTTTCGAGTGTTTTAATACGCATAATATTTATTGTTGAAAAGTGATTATTATTTAAAAATTATAATTTATTTGTGCTATTGCCTTATTCACTGTGCGCAGCAGCAGCGACAGGCTTGCGTCGACGTCGCTTCGTAGTCAAGCAGCAAAGCCTTGGAGTCGATTTTTTTTATCTCTTTTTGTTTTGTGTTTTTAATATACAAAATAATTATTATTGAAAAGTGTTTAATTTTTAATATTATAATTTACTTGTGCGCCGGCATCGCGTGGCTTGCAAGCAGCAAACCATGGGCGCCGCAATGGTCAACTTTGTGAGTATTTTTTTAATATTAAATATTAAAAAAAGTTCGGCTACAAATTTTAACAAAAAGAAAACCCTTTTTTCTTATATTTGAAACAGACTTTATTAAATGTAATATGTGCCATATTGATCGATAACCTTTTGCCATTCATGGGCTAAAGCCATAATTCCATCTGTACAGAACTTCTGGATTTTCTGATTGAATAACTGATTCTAGTGTGATTTGCAGGTCTCCACGGAATATAAATTTATACCATTAAGTGATTTTTGCAGAAATCGGCCTAGGCTATATGGTGGATGTATTAAAACATTGCCGTCAAGCTCTTTCAGTTTCTGCCGGGTCATCAGAGATGTGTGTGTTTTTTTTTTTGCCGTATTAACAGGTGGGTCAAAAAGTCTTTGGCCTAACTAAGAAAAACACAATTTTCTACAGTAATGCATAATTACTCATCAAAGTAGTTCCCTTTGGCAGAGATAAAAGCATTACACCGCTTTTCTAACTTTTCAATACCGGTGTTGTAGGCCGATGTGTCGAGGCCTTCAAAATGCGCTGCAGTTTCGGCGATCACCTTAGACCATCTTTTTGAGCTGGGAGAAAAAGTGGTAATCGCTGGGGGCCAGATCTGGACTATACGGTGGGTGGGGAAGCAATTCGAAGCCCAATTCGTTGATTTTGTCCTCTCTTTGAAGTTTCCATTCGTTGTTGTTTTTCTTTTGGTTTGAGGAAACGCGGCACCCACTTTGAAAACAGCTTTATCATGCCCCAAATGTTCGTGTATTATGGTGAAAATGGTACCTTTGATAACTTTATAGCATCAGCTACCTCTTGAACCTTCAGTTTGCTGTTGGAAAGTATCATTTGCTCGACTTTTTGTACGTTTTCTGCCCTAACTGCCTCATTTGGACGAACAGAGCGTTCAGCATCATCGGTGTCTGTACGACCGCGTCTTAACTCAGCGAACCAGTATTTAACACTTGATTTTGATGGTGCAGATCCTTACAACACTTTTCAAGCCATTGGTGGGCTGTGACGGTATTTTTCCCATCAAAAAACAATGATTAACATTAACACACGAAATTGTTTTGGATCCATGATTTTTGTAAACACAAAAGTAGCGTCACTTGAACCTCTGTAACTTGGGTAATTATAAACAGATTGACTTAAAATTTTGACAGGATGCATTTGAAAGATGGTAGTATCATAAGGATAATCAACTGGTGTCGCCATCTGTATGTCAGGCCAAAGACTTTTTGACCCATCTGTTAATGTTTGTAATGTTTGCTCAAATCTATTTAAGTGTTGACAGAACCAATCGTTTGACCAGGTTGTAGAAGCTCAATCCACTAGATACTCAGCATTAGTTTTCTTGGCGTCAATCCGTGGTTTGCTACCGTTTGCGAAGCTTCATCTTGCTTCGACCATGATTTTTTTCGCACATCATTGTCATACTTGATCCACTTTTCATCACCCTTGCAGAAATGGATCGATTTCGTTCCGATTTAGTAGTGATTATTAATTGTTTGCTGTTAATTCATGAGGCACCCAAACATTGAGCTTCTTTGTGTATCCAGCTTTCTTCAAATGGTTGATAACTGTTTGGTGATGATTGTCTAACAATGTCCAAGTTGCTTTTGTATCGGTCTGGCTCACCTTTTTCAGTGATTGCTCGACCAAAGCGGGTTGCATCTTTAATATCAAAAAAATGACGGACGTAAAGTCGGGCGCGGACGACTTTAGGATACCCTGTACCACTAGCTTGTAATAAAGTTCGATTTCTTCACAAAAAACCAAAAACAGAAGAATTTTTAAGCAAAAATTTTTTTTTGACCGATCATTCCTATGGGAGCTATATGATATAGTCAACCGATTTCAATAAAATTTGACACAATGCTTAAATTCCTTAAAGAAGATCTGAATGCCAAATTTATTTCAAATATCTTTACAAACAAATAAAACACATCGAATTTTGTATAAAAAACGTGTTTTTGGACCGATTGGTCCTATGGGAGCTATGATATAGTCTACCGAACCTTAGTATCTATAAAAAACGAACGATGGTTAAAAACTTCTCTATTCACCCTGATCAAATTTTAGGTAACTTTGGGGTGTCTCCGACGACTTCTTCTATATGTTACATACATTTTCTGCTTGCACAAACTTAATATACCCTTTCTACCATACGGTATAGGATATAATAGCACATTTGATTTGCTTTTGTATTATTTGTGCACAGGAACGAAAAGGAAACCGATGCCGAAAAATATTCGGTAAGTGAACTAAATAAGAGAACTTAAGCTGCGAAGAATTCGTGAACGAATAATTGTCGTTTGGTTCACTTTTTACGTATACTAGTGGGCCCGTCAGACGTTGTTCTGCCCAAACTTTTTGAATACTCTTAAATTGTATAAACATCGTAAGATTCGCTAGTTAGCTTATCAATTATAAGATTTTTGGATTAGTTGGCTTTCATGACTCTCTAAAAAGCCGTTTGGACGAACTGAAGTATTCTTAAGAGAGCTCGCATCTCTAATAAATTCAAGCCCCACAGAAATTACATTTCAACCCCTTTGCGACTACGCTTCTGTCTGCACTTAATGTCCAATACCCTGTGTTGAACAGTTTTCCACTATGCTATATTCACGATATTCACAAAAATGCGTATATCTCACGAACCAATACACACAGAAACATTGCAATAGGCTTAAAATAAATTTCTTATAATTCACAACTAATTTAAGACGCACTTAATATAAAGCTCTTGTTACACATTTTTGTGGACGTGATTTTATTTAAACATTATTTTAAATTTTTATTATCTTAGTCTTAGTCTAGTTTATTTATAAACTTTATTATTTTAATTTTTTGTGGAAACTAGATTTCTTCTTTGGTTGGCCACATACAATTGTGTTTATAAGTGCCTAAATAATAAAGAATTAAAAAGAAACGTTCTCCACATTTGCTAAGTATTTTTGTCTTGTCAAAAAATCTGTTTGTTTCTTTAATTTTCTGGCAAATATCTTCAGTAGCACCAAGTCGATTTAAGTTTTTAACATTGCTCTATATCTTTAAAATGTTTTAGAAAATTTCTTTATATAAATTAATGTCCAAAAATTCCTTAGTTAAAAAAAATGGAATTCGATAGCGAGAAATAGTAAATAAATTGAAAAATTCATGGATTTTCCAGCTCAGGAAACAAATGATCAACATCAGTGAAAGATATAGAAATCATATTTATTTTTCAAGAACGTCATTTGTCATGACGAAGATGTTTTTTACGACCAAAATTGATTTTTTCCCCCTTCTTTTTGACTATATATTTCGATTATAATTGAAAATTTTTTTTTTAAATTAGTCACTTCCATTTCTAATAAATAATGTGATTTCAAATAGCTTAAAAGTGAACTTAATTTTTCGCCTATTCGTTTTATGTGCTCTTACAACAAAACATTTGGGTTCAACCTACATAACCCGTAAAACCCTTTGCGACTACGCTTCTGTCTGCACTTAATGTCCAATACTCGGTGTTGAACAATTTTCTACAATTTATTTTTATTCATGATATTCACAAAAATGCAATAAGCTTAAAACCTTCGCATTGACAACCTCTAACCCACGCAAAAATCACATTTAAAATTCATCGACGCGTTCATGAAAACTTTCGTAACACGTAACACATAAGTTTTTTTTATATACGTATATAGATTACCCGTATTCAGTGGCGTGTAACTATACCATCTGGAGCCGGTAACAAATCTTTGGATGGAGTCCTATTCGTAAAAATTATTACGTTGTACTTAGTTTAATTGTAATAAACCTCTTAAGTAGTTACTCAACACTGGTTATAATTTATATTTATACATTCATGAAATTTCTTTTCTCGAAACGTTTTGTTTCACAAACGTTTCTATAATATTATCCAAGTGTAAAGATCGGTCTATAGAATTTTCAATAGACAGTATAACCAAGATACGTTAGCTGTCTTGTCCCATACAGTTTCTTAAATAGGTAAATAATTTTTGTTTTGAAAATGATCTTTCGGAACTAGCTAGTAGAATATAGATTTAACTAGTATATAGATTTATTTTTTGAAAGAAGTTTAATTACAACTTTATTATTATTTTTAGTTTGAGGTTATCAACCTGAGCGTTTACAAGCTGGAATTTATTTATTATTTTATACATTATTTGTTTCTTTGCCTATATTAATTGGTATTTTTATTTAATAAATCAAATAAATAATAAATTTATATGTTGTACCTGACATGAAAAGCGATTAGATCGAAGGGTATTGATGTGCTTTTTAGAGTGATATATAACAATCAGATATAAAGATTAAGTAAACATTATTAAAGTAACAAAAAAATATTTGCTTGCTTTTTATTAACGAAACGAATTCTTAAAAAAATATATTAAGCTTTAAGCTGAATGACTGTAGATGTTATGGAACCATTTTTTTACAAAGGTTCTATTTTCGTGTTATTTATTAAATGTTTTAAATTTTATAAGATTTTAGTGGGCCCGGCAGACGTTGTCCTGCCCAAACTTCTTGAATAGTCTTAGAGTGTATAAACATAGTAAGATTTTCTAGTTAGCTTATCTAGACAATCTTAAGATTTTTGGATTTGGTGACTTTCATGACTCTCTAAAAAGCCGTATGGACAAACTTAAGTACTCTTAAGAAAGCTCGTATCTCTAATATATATAATATAATATATTCATGCCCCACAGAAACTACCATTCAACCCCTTTGCGACTATGCTTCTGTCTGCACTTAATATCCAATAACCGATGTTGAACAATTTTGTACTATGCTAGATTCACGATATTCACAAAAATGCGTATATCTCACAAACATATCGCAATAGGTTTAAAACATCCGTATTGACAACTTCTAAAACACGCAAAAATCAGATTTAAAATTCATCGACGTATTCTTGAGAACATCCGTAGCACGTAAAACATAACTTTCTTTTATTTATATATATTAGTTTAAAATTAAAATATAAAACGGAAATGTTAAGGTTGATTTTAGGCCACATTTTTCAACTTCCCTATTTAAAGGTATAAATTTAGTTTCCTTTATAATAAATGACTTGACCAAGTAACTTAAATAAATAATTTAGCAATTAGAAAAGAATTAAATTATAACATTTTTAAACTGTGTCTAAAGTTTAAGCAAAGTCAAGGTGAGCTTATTAGTTAATATGACAATGTTCACAATGCCACACTATCAATAATATATAAAAAAATTTGTCCAAAAATTAAAAAGAAAATGTTAGGGGTGGCAACCCTTATCACTTAAGGGTATGAAAAATGGATGTTACCACCAATAGGCACACAAAATTTCATGACAATCGGTACAGCCGATTTGGAAAAATTTTAAAAAAAATGTTAGGGGTGGCAACCATGGCTATAAAAAATAGATGTTGGCCGATTCTCAGACCTACCCAATATGCACACAAAATTTCATGACAATCGGCACTGCCGATTTGGAAAAATTTAAAAAAAAAAGTTAGGGGTGGCAACCCTGGTTATAAAATATAGATGTTGGCCGATTCTCAGACCTATCCAATAGGCACACAAAATTTCATGACAATCGGTACAGCCGATTTGGAAAAATTAAAAAAAAATGTTAGTGGTGGCAATCCTGGCTATAAAAAATAGATGTTGGCCGATTCTCAGACCTATCCAATAGGCATACAAAATTTCATGAGAATCGGTCCAGCCGTTTCGGAGGAGTACGGTAACTAACATTGTGACGGAAATTTTATATATTAGATAGTTTTTGTAACTATTATACAAAACATAAGCGTAAAAATTAGAGATATTTATATTTTTGTTGTTTTTAACGACTTTTTGTTTAATTTTAATAAATAAGACTATTTAGTTAATTTTTTTGTCTGCGGCATAGTCCGGCTGACAAAAGACTAAACACTATAGAGTCCAAACACAATTTTTACAATTTTCGCTTACAATTCACAAACGGTTTAAGCCGTGCATTTTGAATTAAAAAAAATTTTATGCGCAACTTTTGGTTGTTGTCTTGATGAAATTTTTATTTTTTTTTTTTGGTTTTTTTTTGTATTTTTTTTTTTATATTTTTTATTTTTTTGACCAGGCCTAAGTGGGAATCGAACCCACGACTGGTTGGTTTTGCTCAGTAGTGTGCTTATTTTGCTCAGTAGTTCCAACCACTTAACTACCAGCACCACACCAGCGGCCAATCTTGATGAAATTAAAAATGCAATATATACAAATTTCATTATTTGAATTTTCTTTTATTAAAAAAATAAAAAAAAATTGAATTTGGCTTATTAGTTATTTTGTATGAGTTTCGGGACTTGCATGAGCACTTGATTTTTTTTTTGTGTTTAATGCAGTTTAAAAGTTCTTTAAACTCTCGAACCACTTGAAAATTTAATCTAAAAGTCAATGAAAATTAAAATCTTATAAATATTATAGTTTTTAGTGAATTTATAGAACTTTTTTTTTTCGTTATCTTTGGCTAAATAACGATAATACACTTCAAATAAGACAGGTCAACATGGTTCAGTTGTTGGAAAGCTAAGAGTCATTTCCGAAGTAATTTGGTGCGTAGAATCCGAATCCGTCGTCAGAACTGGCCCATCACGTCATTTTGAGATATTTCAGGTTATGTTATTTTTTGGGTATATAACCTCAAATATCTCAAAATCTTGACGTGATGGGCCAGTTCTGACGCCGGATTCGGATTCTACGCACCAAATTACTTCGGAAATAACCCTTAGCTTTCCAACAACTCACATGACCCCTGTATTTGTAGACCTGTGTAATTATTCATACCATATCATATTATCTTCTAGTTCAAAAGATTTATTATCTAACTCTGTAAATTACAATGGCTTAATGCTAGCTTAAAAATTATAAAAATAAAACAATCGAAATATATAATGATTAGATTACATCGACACAAATAACTGAAATACATACTCGTACATGATTTTTTACCATCATCTTTTTAGATATAGTACATCTGATCATCTTATTATAAAATAGAGTGTAAAAATTATTTTTCTATATCTAGAGGCAAGTGTGTCTTTCAGAGGATTTCCCTATTTTTAAAAAAAAAATTTTTATGCCATTTAATAAAATAAAATAATACCAAAATAAAACGGTATTCATTTAAAAACTGCAGAAGCAACATCAGTATTTTATTTTATTCTATTTGTTTTTTATAATTTTAAAAACTTTTTGTGTTTACTAAGTCAGAGAGTTTTCACTGTAGCAGAGCGAAAATGGATTCGCTTTCGCGAAGTTTTAGCTTCATCTTTTGCTGAAACAAAATGGATGTCCAGCTTACGCGAACGTGCAACTTCACCTTCTGCTGATATAAGCCGGATTTTAAGTTTAGGCGGATTTTTAGCTTCACGTTTTGATGATGGGAATTTAGCTTCACATTCTGTTATGTAGTGGCTCTTATTTGTGTCACCATCTATATAGTTTTTAAAAAGTTTCGAAAAGATATCCCACCTACGATGACGAACCACTGCAGAATCTTTATTTAACCTTAACTCAGCTTGCAGAGCATAATCCAATTCCAAGTGTGCTGATAAATGCTATTTAGTTTTGAAGGAATAATTTATTATGTGTCCAATGCGCCGCATGATTTTGGACCGGATGGACGCTACAAGACGCTACCGGCAATTCTATTGACGAATTAATCAAAAATCTATTCAACTGATTTCACATAAAGATTGGTACTTACAGAGGCGTGGGGTAAAATTATTGAGAATTCATTTTCTCCAGTGGGAATGGAGTAAACGCAGGATGGAGGAAGTGCAGGATGTCGATGAAGCTGAAGATGCGGGTAGAGACCGCATTAATAATACGCCGAAATGATAAAAATTTATTTAACACTTAATAAAAAAAATATACGTAACTACAATTATAAGCAGTATATGACTCAAGAACCCTAAACAATTTCGTCAAAAAAACCAAAAATAAATAAATATAATGTTTACAATACAATTTAAATCGAAAATAACAAATTTGACATTATTTGCTCGGAGTTCTATCTACCTGAAAAAAATCTTTATATCGATTTGAAACTTTGACACAATAGAATTAATTCAAGCCTACTACTCTTGCTACAACTCTTTCATAATTTATAATCTACTTTCTAGATTATAAATCTAATAACGGGTGATTCATTAAGACCTTTTTTTTTTAATGATTTGGCAAATCCAAATTTTAAAGGAATGATGGGATCTTTATTTACGATTTCGAAAGGATATTTTATGTCATTTATTTTTTAAAAATAATCTAGTTGAAATGTTGGCCGCAACTGCGTTTTAAATGGTCCATCCTGAAGGTCCAATTTTCCATGACTCGTTCAAGCATTTCCACTGGTATTTGGCCAAAAGCACGAGTAATGTTGGCTTCCAAGGCCTCAATCTTTGCTGGTTTGTCCACGTAAACTGTTGACTTTACGTAACCCCAAAGAAAAAAGTCGAGCGGTGTGATATTGCACGATCTTGGCGGCCAAGGTACGGGTCCCGTACGTGAAATTAATCTCTCACCAAATTGACCTCGCAATACTGGTTTCATTGGCAATGTGAACCGGAGCGTCATCCTGTTGGAACCAAATGTCGTCGAGATCACGGGCAACAATTTCAGACAGCAAAAAGTCCGTTAACATGGTCCGATAACGTGCGCCATTGATGGTAACGTTCGCACCTTACTCATTTTTAAAAAAATACGGACAATCATTGGCCACCAGCCCACAGACCGCACCAAACCATTGTTTTTCTTGGATGTAATGGCAGCTGGTGAACCTCTTCGGGTTGATCTTCTCCCCAAATACGGCGATTTTGCTTATTCACGAAACCGTGGAGTCAAAAGTGGGCCTCATCACTGAACAAAATTTTGGTCGAAAACAACGGATTTTCATCGATCTTACCAAGAGCCCATTCACTAAAACGGCAACGTGCAGGAAGATCATTCGGCTTCCAATGATGATTTGCCAATGAATACTGAACAATTTTGCCTTTGAAAGCTGTCATGGATCACTCGTGATCCACACGAAAATCCCTATTGAAAAAAAAGGTCTTAATGAGGTCCTTTATATATAATTTCCCTGTCACAATGTTAGTTACCGTACTCCTCCGAAACGGCTTGACCGATTCTCATGAAATTTTGTGAGCATATTGAGTAGGTCTGAGAATCGGCTAACATCTATTTTTTATACCCAGGGCTGCCACCCCTATCATTTTTCTTTACATTTTTATGAAACTCCTCCGAAACGGCTGGACCGATTCTCATGAAATTTTGTGTGCCTATTGGGTAGGTCTGAGAGTCTCCCGACATATATTTTTTATACCCAGGGTTGCCACCCCTAACATTTATTTTTTTAAATTTTTACCAAGCTTCTAAGAAACGGCTGGACCGATTCTCATGAAATTTTGTGTGCCTATTGGGTAGGTCTGAGAATCGGCCAACATCTATTATTCATTTCCCTAAGTGATAACGGTTGCCAACTCTAACCTTTTTGTTTTTAATTTTTAGTCAAATTTTTTTTTATAGTGTCGCATTGTGTCATTTTTAGATTAACTAATATTTTTTATGTTTTACGTGTTACGGGTGTTCTGATAAATGCCTCGATGAATTTGCAATCTGCGTGTGTTAGAGGTTGTCAATACCGAGGTTTAAGCTTATTTGTGTTTGTGTGTATTGGTTCGTGAGATATACGCATTTTTGTGAATATCGTGAATATTGCATAGTACAAAATTGTTCAATACCGGGTTTTGAACATTAAGTGCAGACAGAAGCGTAGTCCCAAAGATGTTGAAATGTAGTTTCTGTGGGGCATGAATTTATTAGAGATGCGAGCTCTCTTAAGAATACTTCAGTTCGTCCAAATGGGTTTTTAGAGAGTCATGAAAGCCAACTAATCCAAAAATCTTATAATTGATAAGCTAACTAGCGAATCTTACGATGTTTATACAATTTAAGAGTATTCAAAAAGTTTGGGCAGAACAACGTCTGACTAGTGACACTAGTATACGTAAAAAGTGAACCAAACGACAATTATTCGTTCACGAATTTCTAATCTAATTTCATCTATGCCTACAAGAATGGCTAAAGTGTTGCAAAATAATGGCGGTTACATAGGGTATTAACTAGGATATAAGAGCATTATACCAAACGGGACCAAAACTGACAAAATTTTGATGTAGGTAATAAAATTAAATGATAACACCTATTATTGTGGCCAGCTGAAATTGTAGTTCTTTATGAAATAATTTAATATTTATTTTATTTGAAAGCTTTTAAGGCCAATGATTTTTTTATTATATTATGATTAGTATAAGTTATGAAATTCTGATTGCGTTTTTTTGTATTGATGGAAAAATATATGCAAAATATGTATTGTATATGAACACAAAAAAAAAATGCACACCTATTATTTTGTCCATGAGTGTATAAATTTTTCTATCAGGTAATATAGGACTTACCTTAATGTAGCTGTAAACTATTCAACTTTTATTATATTTATTAATAAAACAACGCGATTGCACTTTTAAATAAATATTATTTTTTGTATTAACAGGCCACTTGAAAAAAAAAAACACACACACACAAACACACAACGCCTTCAACTGCGACGTCGACGCAGGCATTGCATTGTTGTTGCGCAGCAATGCATTTATATTACGACACGATTGCACTAATAAATACCAATTATTTTTATTTAATAATAATTTAATTATTAACAATGCACTTAAATAAAATCACAAAAAAAAATATATTAAAAAAATACACACATTGCGACGCCAAAGATTTGCCGCTTGAAAACGACGCGACACCGACGCAAGCCGACAAAAAAATAAGACACGAAGGGTTAGCTGCTGCTGCGTTGAGCAGCGCATCTTGACTACGAAGCGACGTCGTCGCAAGCTCTTCGCTGCTGCTGCGCACAATGAATAAGGCAATAGCACAAATAAATTATAATATTTAAATAATAATCACTTTTTAACAATAAATATTTTGCGTATTAAAACACTCGAAAGCAAAAACACAAAACAAAAAGAAGAAAAAACGGTATTAAGGAATTACAGTAAAAAACGAAACGAAAAAAACACATACACACACGCACACGCCTCGGGACGACAGCGACGCCGACGCACAGCGATTAGTGCTGCTGCGGCGATTGAACAGCATCTTATAATCATTTTAAACAATGCGATTAAATAAATTAATTATAATTTTATTTAATTATTATTTGCACTTATAACACACTCGAAAAAAACACAAAAAAATTAAAAGCCAACCGCAAATAAATTTTAAGAAAAAACTGCGACGCCGACGCCCGCTGCTGAAGTCGACTTAAGCCCGACGTAGTTGCGCCTTTTGCAAACACCAAATAAGCTGCAAAAACATTACGACCGCTTTAGATATCATTTTCCACTTATGCAGCAATATAACATAAGCACTTTTATGCACAAATTTTCCACTTTTCCAACGATTTTCACATGATTTTCATCAATTTTTAAACCGCCAACAAGGAACACGACGCACGCCACGAATAAAACAAAATGAACTGACAATAAGAAATTTCCCTGCAGCCTAACTGCAAAATTTCCCATTCTCTCCAAACGTCAACACAAAAAATGCCAAAAATGAATTTTTGTTCCTCTTAGTTTTTTAGGCACACGCAACAACAATAAAGAAAGAGCAAAGAAACAAAAATGCGAGCATGCATGATCCGCATCGGAATAATATATAGCTATCTTTACAGTAGTTTTATTGCATATTTAGCTAAACTAGATTACTACCAGTTGCACATCATACCCAAAAAAGCGAGTTGCTCGCCAATGACAGATGTAATATTCACACGCTTCAAGCTTAACAATAGCAAAGACACTATCCACTTAGTCGTTCATTAGCGCCATCTATCGCTCGCTGGTTTTCAAAAATTAATATTTACATATGTGCTGGTTTGGCATTTGAGTGCTCGATATATAAACTGCAGCTTAAAGTAACGTAAAGCTCAAAAACTTGAAGTGCAGCAACGTTGAACCAGGCCGTGATCTAGTTCTTTTTCCGTTCACAAGCCCGTCAGTAAATTGCAGCCTAGAGCTAAGTTTATTTTCAAGAGCTTATGAGAAAGGTTCAACTTTAGAGCGACCTAAGGAAGTCAATGAGAACAAGGGACGCGTTGGGGGGTTTTTGCTGCTCGCACTACATGAAATTTTATTTAGCAGTCCCCACTGACACTACAGGTCCGAACAAATCAAACGACAAAACTAAACTAACCACAATAACAAGTGCGCACTAGAACTTGAATTACGAGGGGTATTCAAAAAGGAAGTTTCCCTAATTTTAAAATGAAGTACAAAACAATTTTTAGGTTACAAAATGAATATTTATTAAATTTTTGACTCACAAACTATTTTACTACATACTCACCTTCGACTTGAATACATTTTTCGTATCTGTTATAGAGTTTATGCAAACCTTCTTTAAAAAAAGACGTGTCCTGTTTTTGGAGCCATAATTTGACAGATGTTTGGACTCTTCGTTTGAAACAAAATGCTGCCCACTTGGTGCGAGAACCGGAGAGTAGGGTGGGTGATCGAAAATTTCCCATTTGAATTTTTCCAATAAAGTTCTCGTTTTTTGAGCAGGAATGAGGCCGTGCATTATCATGAAAGAGTAAGATTTTTTGGATAATTTTCCTGCACGTTTTCGTCTGATGGCATTTTTAAGCTTATTTAAAACTTCGCAGTAACGATTCGCATTGATTGTTGTACCAGGTTCCAAAAAATCAACCAACAAAACACCTAACTCGTCCCAAAAAACTGTGGCTATGAATTTTCCAGCAGAACGTTGAATTTTTGGTTTTTTTGTAGCACTTTCTTCTGGTTTCTTCCAAACCATGCTTTGACGCTTTGTTTCGGGATTCGTATGATGACATCACGTTTCATCACCCGTCACAATGCGTGAGTAGAGACTATCGCCTTCTTTCTTAACCATTTCAAAAAATTTTTGAGCAGCGACTATTCGTTGATGTTTATGGTTTTCGGTAAGCAGGCGTGGGATTTAAACTTAACATATTGATTTCTTATATGACCCACCAGATAGGTGTATTTTAGTGCTATTGATGCATTTTTTATTTGTTTTGTGAAT
>JBAMAX010002818.1:0-28999 GCA_037043745.1 Chymomyza amoena | reverse complement strand
GAAAAAAATGGCCGCCAAAATAAAGAAACTTCTTTATTTAATTGTTATTTTTAATATTTTTTCCAGGAAAACCTTACTGGAAGCCCAGTTATATGCTGATTACCGGTATCTTATTAGTTGTTCAAAATGGCCGCCGGAGAACAAAATCTTATATTAAATATTGTCCAGCTGCCCATATGCCAGCAGTCGCTTAGACTGCTTTAAACAAAATGCATACCTTATACATATATCTGCTTGATACTCATCTTTTAAGCTCAGGCTTTTCAAAAATAGGCGAATCCAATATGATCGACGAAAACAGAAAAACCCTTTTACTTTATAACACAACTTGGGCATGCAAATATAGGTTTTCGGGGTTGCAGATCACGATTCTGAGGCTAGAATTTCAAAATGGCGGATCTAAGATGGCTTGTGGAAAAGTAAATTTTTGTATATTTCCGCTTAATAATCATGTTTTAATGTTAAGCTTTTTTAAAATTCCCTTCGCACACTTTGCATCAGAACTCCTAACTCTTGTTTAGATTGCCATTAAAAAGGGGACTGTGTTTCCTTGTTATTCCCCAAAAATGTTTTTGATGCTCTGGGCAAATGTTGTCTTCCAAAAATACCCGAGGCATATGCAACAACTTTAATGCAGCAACGGTGGCAACAACAACAACAACAACTACTAAGCATGCCGCTCATGAAAATGCAATAAAAAATACATTACACTAAATTCTCATATTTCGTCAGCGTAACCTGCTACGGCAGATCCAGAACAAACAAACGAACTACGAAAAAAATAAAAAAAAAGGACTAAAAGGCTGCAACAGGAGTGTAACAACAACTAAGAAAACAGACTGGCAGGCTGGCAGTTTTTCGACGGAGGGTCTTCGTTCTGGCGACAGGCAACAATAAATTGCAATTCCAAGTCACTTAAATTGCAACAAATAACACGAGCCAACAACTGACAGCAAGACGAGGCAGACGCAGACGTGGCAAGCACGAAATGTCAACGTGTGGCAACAACAACAGCAACAGCAACAAGAGCAACAAAAAGGCTGGCAACATTCTTTGACTAAGCTGGTTGAGGTGTTTCAAGCCCAATCCCGAACTCTATTCCGGCTCTATGTAATTTTTAGCACAAATTTATTTTTTGCCAGACCATTTGGTTTATGCGGCAGCGCCCAACGCCCCTGACGCCCACCCAGCAGCAATTGCTTCCTTGACTTACAACAGCAGCAGGGACAACAACAAGTGCTTGCAACATTATGCTGCAAGTAATCTAAGGCGAAGTTTCCACACACTACATTTTGAATATAATCAAAGGAATGATGACTGAAATTTTGGACTACCATAAATACAAATTTTAATAGGAGCAGTTAGATGTCCTGCAGCCATTTTTTTTTTTAAAGCTAAAGAAATGAGAATAGAAGCTGCTTTTTAAGAGAAAGGAATTACAAAGATACTTTTTCAAAAATGCCAACACTTGCTCCTTTATTAGGCTCACATAAGCCAGAATGCTTTCAAGTTCAGATCTCTTGCCCTCGCTCTCGATTATCTAAAACCAAGTCAACCAAATATAATCTTAAAAGTATTAAGCTTTTTGTAAGGGTATAAAAATTGTCAACACTGATGCAAGATATTTACCAGACTAGAGCAACTGCTGTTGTTGTTTTTGCTGTAGTTTTTGTTACTGTTTTTAGCATTGTTGTAGTTGGGCTGACAAGTTGACGCTTTCCCGCTTTCTTGCCATAAAAGTTGGCGTATATTGTGTTGAGTTTTTATGAAAAACTTCTTGATTTATTTATATTAAGAATTATGCTTTGCTTATTGCCAGCTCTCTCTCTCTCTCTCACACGTATTTATACAATAAGGATTCCGGAATTTGCACAGCATAGAGCCATAAAATATTTATTTAATGTCATTTTCTAGTTTTGGGTGGCGTGGGACGTACGTATACGCCATGTGGACTGACTTTTATTATGTACAAATTAGTTGCACAATTGCGAGCTGATGTATCACAAGCGTAGGAGTTATTTAAACATAAATATTGCACTTAACACTCAGCTGATTGTCCTTCAAGATGGCGGAATGAAATAGGATATATTATTTATTTGTTGCATTTTATCATATAAAGAGTTGTACTTTTTGTAAGGGCTGGCTGGAACAGTAAAAGATGTTCTAAAATGCTAGTATCCCAAAAAATAAAACTTGAAAAAAAAAAATGGAAGCTTTCAACTCATAGATTAAGGAAAGGTTCTTTCAAATTTGGTCGGGAAAATTGATTTTTTTCTACAAAAAAGGACAGCTACATATGAGTAGAATACGTACGCGAAAATATTTTTTGATGCGATCGATTTTTATAGGAATACTTTAGCTATCAAGAAGTTTCTGGGAATTTCGATTAAAAAGGCAGCGGAAAATGAATCGGCATATTTCTTTGTTTATTATGTTGGTAGAACTGTTTTTGATATCTGGTCATAATTTGAGCGCAATTGCCTTATTAGTATTGGTTTGGCATCTGTTGTTGTTAGTCGAAAAAAGGACTTCGATTTTTGTAATGGAAAAAAACGTTTATCAACGAGTTTGTTTGAAATTTTGTGTTGCGAATGAAATTTCGTGTGCCGATTCACTTAAGATGTTGCGAAAGGCCTTCACTGAGGACTGTATGTCCAAAACTCAGGCATACGAGGGGTACAAATTGTTCAGAGAGTGTCGTGCAGACGTCACTGATTTGCCTCGGTCCGGTCGTCCTTCAACATCAAATACCGAAGAAAACATCAAAGACGAGTAAAGAAAATTGTGCTCGAAAATCGTCGTGTCGGTATTCGTGAGATTGCTTCAAACCTTGGCATTTCATATAGATCAGCCGAACACATTTTGGTTGAAGTTTTGGGCCTGAAACGCGTCGCGGCCCGACTCGTGCCAAAAACGTTGAATTTTTTTTTCATTATTTTGGAATTTTGGCCAAATAGTCAACGAATGTCGTCGCTCAGGCTCCATATACGGTAACGCATGACTTTTCCTGTACCTCAAACTCAATTTGACATTGAGAAGCGTTTTGACACCATTGAGATCATCAAACCAAATTCAAAGAAGGAACTCAAAGCCATCCCTGTCCAGGCCTACCAAAAGTGTCTGGATAATTGGATCAAGCTCAAATTATGACAAGATGTAAAACACAGTCCTACCAACCTAATAAAAAAATAAATATACCGACTTATTTTGCGCGCGCCTTTTAAATTCGAAATTTTCCGAAACTTTTTGGTAATTTCTTTATTCCACAACTAATGGACTCGACAGAAGCCTTTGATATGATTGCTAACATGGCATCAAGGAGAGGATTTTTGAAAAACAAAGGTAGAAAATGCAAAATTTCTATATTCGATATAACAAAATTTTATGTTGCTCATTGGCAAACAATACCCGATTTTAAATAAAAGGAATTCCTTTGTCTAAGATATCAACTTACAGTGCCTTTACGCAAAGATTTACGGATGTTGAGTAATCGGATAAATATTTTAGAGCGGCATAAACTTAAACATCAGTCTACCATCGAGCAAAGGCTGCCAATAAATGTTGGATGTTTCTAGCAGTTGTGAAACTAAATTTATACTTTTCGAAGCAGGAACTCCGAACATTCCGAATATAGTTGCACAAATGACATTCAAGCTAACTCCGCACAGCTAATCCATCTAACATAACCAAGAAAATTAATTGAGAACCTCGGTAGCTATATCCAAAAATAAGGAAGAACCCCTAAAAACAAACTTTATAGTTGTCATCGAAATAGGTAGACTTAAACATACACTATTCTGCAAAAGATTATGACAAAGTTTTCCATTTGATGGGAGAAGAGCTTGTTCTGCAACAAAATAACAGCGTTAACTTTGCAAAATTTGGAAATAACAATTTTTGTGAACATAGCAAACCTTCGAAAAGCAAACTTTTGTCAAATAAAAAATTTATTTCGACAGAAGCACAACTAGAAATAATTTCCGTAAATTTTAATTCTGTATTTTTTTATAAGTTGAACTTGAGAGGTAAGTAATTAATCCCTAACAAAATTTGTTTACACCAATATATGTTCCTCATTTTTAGTTGTTGACGATTACAAAAATGCCCGTCAACCGAGGATCTAGCAATCCATATTGTAATTGTAATACGTAATTGTACGATTGTTTCGTATATACAATAAAAATATTGCAAATAAATATCGATTAACAGAAGCGTGTAAAAAGTGGGACCAGCTCTCACAGGCAGAATAAGAGCAGTTTTCCAAGAAAAATCTGGCCAAAGATCGATTAGTAAAACGACAACTCTGCAAGCCGGTTAAGAATAACCAAAAGCTGCCGCTTCCAAGCCCAGTTAGGGGCCCAATCAACAGCGGATTAGATTGTAACCGGCAGCGCAATGTACAGGCTGAAGCTACTCCTGGTAGTTCGGTCAATATCGGGGTAAACAGAGCTACTAACCAATCGGGAGTGAATGATGAGCAGAGTGGAAGTTCCTCTAACGCGCAACCAGCCGGTCCAGATCCTAATGAAAATGACGAAGAGGATAATGGAAGTTCGGAGGAGGGAACAGATGAATCACGTTTAAGTACAACCTGGGGTTGGATATTCGGCCCAAAAGCCGATTTCAATTAAAAAAGCTTACTTTTTTGAACTTCTAAGGAAGTAAGTAAAAATGTATCAACATGAGGTCCTTTATAGTCTGAGCATAGTACGCAAAATTATAAAAATAATAATTAATCGTCATAAAAAATAAAAAATAAAGAATTTTATCAACATCCACCCATACTTCAATCCAGGGCAACCACACATGATCTCAGCCCTGGCCGTGCACAACTTGGTGTAAAATTTACTCTGGGTATTCCAATGTGAAATGTTTTATTTTAAGGGTAATCTTGTATCTATCATGAACAAATTTCATAATTTTTTTAAAAATTTATTTTGTTTTCTTATATTTAAGAATCTAAAATTTTACAAACATTAAAGATTGGAAAATAATTTATTATATGTATTTATTTATTAACTTCTTGAACCCTTCTCCAGAAATCACAAAAATATGATAAACGTTATATTAAGCTTCTCAATCATAATTTCTTCTAAGTTCAGGATCTGAATAAATCTAATAATTACATACTTCGTAATCCCAAAGAAGTAGTGGGAATTTAAAACCCGAATTATATATTATATAAAAAAAAACACTTTTTTATATAATTTTTACAAAAATTGGTTCAATTTACAAAATTAATACAAACGATTGCTTTCGTACAATATTTTTTTTAATAAAATCAATAACCCTTCAACACAAATACAATCTACGCTTCTGATTTCTTTCCGGAAACTTTATATATAGCATCTTGAACGCAGCTTAAAACGCGTTTTTTTCGGAACCATGTTTTTCATCAGAATTTCAAGCACAGGTCTTGATTATTGTTTCGATTCCCTTTAATTAAAGCATGTTTGAAAGGATATCATTTTCTATGGCTTGCGCTAGCAATATACATGAAAAAAGGTTAAATTATTGGTAAATTTTTTGTCAAAACTCATTCGGATTTCTTAAAAACTTTTTCAACTCCTTTTCTTTCCTTCTTTTAATAAGGCAACACAATGGACCTCATGGTCTAAGATTGATATCAGTCACTTCTGAGCTGCCCCTACAAATTATGACAAGATGTAAAAAACAGTCCTACCAACCTAATAAAAAAATAAATATTCCGACTTATTTTGCGCGCGCCTTTTAAATCGAAATTTTCCGAAACTTTTTGGTAATTTCTTTATTCCACAACTAATGGACTCGGCAGAAGCCTTTGATATGATTGCTAACATGGTATCAAGGAGAGGATTTTTAAAAAACAAAGGTAGAAAATGCAAATTTCTATCTTCGATATAACAAAATTTTATGTTGGTTATTGGCAAACAATACCCGATTTTAAATAAAAGGAATTCCTTTGTCTAAGATATCAAAGGGTTACGGATGTTTAGTAATCGGATAAATATTTTAGAGCGGCATAAACTTAAACATCAGTCTACCATCGAGCAAAGGCTGCCAATAAATGTTGGATGTTCCTAGCAGTTGTGAAACTAAATTTATACTTTTCGAAGCAGGAACTCCGGACATTCCGAATATAGTTGCACAAATGACATTCAAGCTAACTCCTCACAGCTAATCCATCTAACATAACCAAGAAAATTAATTGAGAACCTCGGTAGCTATATCCAAAAATAATTAAGGATTTCTTAAAAACTTCTTCAACTCCTTTCCTTTCCTTCTTTTAATAAGGCAACACAATGGACCTCATGGTCTAAGATTGATATCAGTCACTATCTGAGCTGCCCCTACAACCTAACCTAAAAGCTATAAAAACTATCATAAATTTCAATAAATAAAAAATATTTTTCAATATCTTTTCAGTTTACTACAAGAGGCTGGAGAACTGAAATTCGATGTTCTGCGAATAGAGGCAGACAAGAACCGCCATTTTGAATTTCGACGAGATAAAAATGTTCAATTATTGTACAATAAAAATAGCGATTAACAATCAAAACAGAAAGTTTTTATGTCTTTTCATCAAGCCACAAATAATTTCCAAACTTTGCCGTTTTTTTGGCCAAATTTGATAAGTTTAAAGTTCAAAAATGCCAAATTGGTCAACGTTATGTGATGCAGTACTTTCATTCGAAAGTTCTTTCTAAAATATGTTAAACTTTATGGGTGTATGTCAAGATAAAAGCTGCTGTGGTCAACAAAATGATGACCCAAAAAATACGCCTTAGTCTGGTCATACCAGCGCTTAAGGAACTTATTAAATGCTCACAATTCCAAGACTTTTTCCAAAAAACAACATTTTGTACTCTTCTCGTTAAATTAAAATTAACTACGAGCTCTTAAGCACTTCTTAGTTGAGCCGTTTAAGTATTGCCATAAACTACAAGTACCAGCTCTAAAATACACACGATTTTTGCACAGTGGTATAAAATCATAAAATTCCAAGTTTTAATCGTAAAGCCAAAGCAAAGTTGATTTTCAGGTAGCTCAATTAAAATGAAATTGCATTGCGGCTTAATACATATTTTTATTATTTTGGCCAGTTGCAATACAAAACTCATAACTCTACGACACACACACATGCTCCTATTACCAACAAAATCAATTGCTAAGCAGTCATAATTTGGCTGGCCAACAAAATATTTGGCCTGCAGCGCCATAAACCCGTCAACAAAAGCCACAAAAAAACGTTCGAAAAAAAAAATTGAATTAGTCGGTAGTTTGTGGTCCGACAATGGCATACACTGCATTTAAGCCAATTTCCGTGATACTTTTTAATGAGCAAAGGGACTTAGCTTAAAAGTTCTACATTTGCTGAATCGGCTAGAATAAGTAAAGTCGGCCATTTTTTATCGATAACTTATTCATGGGTCTTACCGCGGCATTTTGCATATTTCACACTTTCAAGTTGGAAGTTGAAGTGTGCATAATTAAGCCCAAAATTAAGCAATTAATAAATTATGCATGCAAAAGTAGGTTAATTGAGACCTTTAATTCGCATAGCCATATGGATTAAAGTGTTTTTTTTTTCGCTCTCAATTGAACTTTACGTATACGTAATTTTGTATTGTCCGCGTGTGGAATTTGTTAGCTTCAACAATAAAGCTTTGAATTTAAACTACCGATTATTTGACTTTTAAGACGTCAAATATCATTCATATATTGGTAACTGTTTAGTAAAAACATTGACATTTACGAAATGGGACGCTATACGCTTGAAGAATGTTAGGAAATATTAAAAACTTATTTCCAAATATGTGAGTCTTGAGTCTGAACGAAGTTGCCGAATTTTATCGAAAAATCATCTTTTCGGACGAAGCTTATATCCATTTCGGTGGTTATGTTAATAAGCAAAATTGTTGCATCTGGGACAAGCGTCTCACGAGAAGCCAATGCACCCACAACGAGTGACTGTTTGGTGCGGAATTCGGTCTGGCGGCGCCTTCGGCCAATTTTTCTTCGAAAATGAAGAAGGAGCCGCCGAAACCATCAATGGCGTGGGCTACCACGCAATGTTGACCAACTGGTTATTCGAACAAATGGAAGATGAAGCTTTGGACGAGATTTGGATTCAACAAGACGCCGCCCCGTGCCACATAGCGAACGCCACAATCGATCTTCTGCGCACAATCTTCAGAAATCGCATAATCAGCCGAAATGGCGTTGTGAATTGGCCACCAAGAAGCTGCGATTTGACGCGTTTGGACTATGCTATGCCAACAATCTGCAAACAATAGATGAGCTGAAGGACGAGATTGGAGCCGCTATTGCCAGCATAAGGCCCGTGGTGGTCATTTGACCAAAATTATTTTTGATAAATAAATGTCATGAACCAACCTTTCAAATAAAACTTTGAACATTGAAAAATATTCAGCCGATTTATTTTTATAGCAAAATTAAATTCCAATTTTTATATGTACCACCCCGTAAATACACTCCCGATCAATGAAATAGACTCAGCGGATTTTTTTTTGTTCGTTCTTGATTCTCTCCTAATTGTTGTTGAATTTTTCAGAGTTATACATTAGACAATATTTGGACATAAGGAAGATCACAAGAAATTTAACAGTTATGGCTTACTTCAGTTTTTTTCTGCACTATACGAAATGTAGAGATTTTTAGGCGGTCATTGGAATAGACTCATTTCCTAAAAAATACATCAAATTATGGAAATAATATGAAACTTCCAATAGACTAACAGTCACTGCTTGCGAAAAGCGAAGAATATTCCGAGAGGCGCCAAACTCAATGTGTTCTACGGTAAATATCGGGTCAAAATTGGGAGTTCTACCGTACACCGAGTGATTAGAAGCGCCAAGCATCTAAAAAGATTAAAATTCAAAAAACAAAACACCGCTAACAAACGTTCGTAAGAAAGCTCGTTCTGATATTGCTCGGAATCATATGACATGGAAGACCGAATGGTACAATATCGTTTTTTCGAACGAAATCGTTTTAATTTGAATGGACCAGATGGCTTAATTATTACTTCCTTGATATAAGAAAGGAGGGTGGCACAATGGTGTGGGGTGCCATCTGTTACTATGGACCAGTCGATATCGAGCTTGTTTTTTCCAAAATGAATGCCTCTCGCTACAAGAAACTTCACAAAAAGGTATTTGTCCAATTTACCAACATTTTTGGGCCATTATCCTGGACTTTTCATCAAGATAATGCCCCAATACAATTTCTCGAATAGTAAAGAAGTGGATTGGCGATCAAAATATTCCTTTAATGAAGTGGCCGCCTTACTCTCCTGATCTCAATATTATTGAGAATGTTTGGGGATGGCTCTCGAGAAGGCTTTATGAAGGAGGACGACAATTTATAGATGTCGAATCATTGCAAAATGCCATCAAACTAGCCTGGAGTGAGTTAACACCAAATTACTTAAAGTCGCATTACGATTCGTTGCCCAACCGCATTTACGAAGTTATTTCTAAAAAAGGAGGATAGACACATAACTAGTTTAGTCCTAAATAACATAAAAATGCGAGTGTATACAGAGTTTTCGAATGAAGTTGTCATTTAAAATACTTTTTTGGGCCTTGAGTCTATTTCATTGACCGATAAAAATGGGCGTATTAATAATATACACAAAATCAAAAACTAACAAAAAACCTGCAGTCAAGGGTGTACAATTTTTGTTTTTTTTGGTATAGATTTAAGTCCGGAATAATAGAAAATTGTTTGTTATGATTTACTTTTATTTTGATTTAGCACAATACAATTTTCAAAAAAAAATATTTGAGTCTATTCCATTGATTGGGGGTATGTATGCCAAACCGTAATGCACCAGTACCATAACAGAAGAACATACGCAAATGTTACGTTCCAAGTATTGGGTAATTCATTAAGACCTTTTATTTAATGATTTGGCAAATGCAAATTTCAAAGGAATGATGGGATCTTTATTTATGATTTCGAAAGGATATTTTATGGCATTTTTTTTTAAATAATCCCGTTCAAATGTTGGCAGCAACTGCGTTTTAAATGGTCCATCCTGAAGGTCCAATTTTCCATGACTCGTTCAAGCATTTCCACTGGTATTTGGCCAATAACACGAGTAATGTTGGCTTCCAAGGCCTCAATCGTTGCTGGTTTGTCCACATAAACTTTTGACTTTACGTAACCCCAAAGAAAAAAGTCGAGCGGTGTGATATCGCACGATCTTGGCGGCCAAGGTATGGGTCCCGTACGTGAAAATAATCGCTCACCAAATTGACCTCGCAATAGAGCCATTGTTTCATTGGCAATGTGGACTGGAACGCCATCATGTTGAAACCGAATGTCGTCGAGATCACGGGCAACAATTTCAGGCAGCAAAAAGTCCGTTAACATGGTCCGATAGCTTACGCCATTGATGGTAACGTTCGCACCTTGCTCATTTTTAAAAAATACGGACCATTGATTCCACCAGCCCACAGACCGCACCAAACCGTTGTTTTTCTTGGATGTAATGGCAGCTGGTGAACCTTTTCGGGTTGATCTTCTCCCCAAATACGGCAATTTTGCTTATTCACGAAGCCGTGGAGCCAAAAGTGGGCCTCATCACTGAACAAAATTTTAGTCGAAAACAACGGATGTTCATCGATCTTACCAAGATCACTAAAACGGCGACGTGCAGGAAAGTCATTCGGCTTCAATTCTTGACAGAGCTGAATTTTGTATGCTTTCAAGCCGAGATCCAAATGTAAAATGCGCCAGGTGGTTGAATACGACAGGCCAAGTTGTTGCGATCGGCGCCGAATCGATTCCTCGCGGTCATCGCGAACACTGTCAGCTACCGCCGCTATATTCTCTTCACTTCGTGCTGGATGTGGTCGATTTGGTCGTGTATCATCAAACAATGAATACTGGGCTTTAAATTTGGTGATGGTGTTACGAATTGTGGGTTCGGTGGGTCGATTATGTTGACCATAAGTCGATCTCAGCGCACGAAAAATATTCTTTACAATTGTACAATTTGTAAACGCTGTTCGGGTGTCTTTGCATGATGATATGCCAATGAATAATGAACAACTTTGCCTTTGACAGCTGTCATGGATCACGCGTGATCCACACGAAAATCCCTATTGAAAATGAATCACTCTTTAGATACGCGTAATACAGTAGATGAGTAAACATATATGTGTGTAAACTGCCGAACGCTTCCCTATCTACGTCACAAGCATAACCTATTACTATAACAATCTATGCTAAGTGTCTGTTAAGAACCGCATAAATAAGCATAGGTATGTTACGTTGCATAACGTAGGCATATGTACCGAGTAGTTGCTTTGCTTGCCATAAGCCAGTTGTGCCGGTCCAGTCCACTTCTCGTCTGGACCTTTCCTTTTCTCTTAGCAGCTGCCTAATCGCAGCCTAAAACCCTTGCGAAAAATAATGCTGCTACTTTGGGCTCTGTAGACAAATTAACATCGGAGTTCTCTTTTCTCAGACAAAACTTATACTCTATTGGATACATATCCTGCCAATCCTCTTATATGGCATAGAGACCAGGATGATAATACAAACGGCTACAGCTGCTCTAGGGGTGTTCGATAACAAAGTGTGCGGTCTACATTGGCGCTAATCAATACACTCGATGGAATACAAATAATTTCTTATAATAGTCTCATAGCCTCTTACTTATTACGGATGCATAACATATATATTACAAATGAGCAATAATGTTAAGGAATCCCTGTTTCAAAGACCGAAATTGTATTTGCGTTGGGATTTTAGGTTTTTGAATATATAAAAATATACAATTTTCGACCGATTGAACCAGTGATTCCTTGAATAAGGTATATTTGTATAAGATTTGTGTAAAAAAGTCCTCGTATAAATGAATTTGTATTTTAAGTGTTCTGGGCAGATAGCAATTTTTTAGCAAAGTTTTAGTGGGCCCATATTGAGCTGTAGAATGTCAAGTTTATATGTTCTTTGTCGTTTATTTCTATAAAGAATTAAAAGAAAGCATTTATCATTTCTATTATTTTTGTTTAATTACTGGAAGACACACTTTTTGTTTAGTAAATGTCTCTGTTAGCCGCCGTATTTTTTATTTTTTATTTGATGACACATCTTTGCTTAATCTTTCATTATTATTTTTTTTAGTAGAGCTTTTATCGTGTTCTGCCATTTTACCAGTCTTCTTCTGCGCCATTCTCTTAATCCAATGAATCTTGCTCAGCGCTTTTTAGAGTAGCCAACTCAATTGCACTCACCATGTTCACCCAAAGGGTACTTTCCTGTCGGCCATTTCTTATCATGTTAAAAAGCTGTATCCGCGACATTGCATTCAGGCGATTCACGTTATGAACCGCTCCTGGAGCTGAAAGACCGGATTGCATTTGATTTGTTGTATTCAAGTAATTCAACTCACCTTCCACACGAGCCACTGGAGCAACGCGAACTACTGGAACTGCTGCAGCAACTGGAACCAGAACTATCTCTCGTGGTTCTCCGTCCGCTGGAGGCTCTGCACGTAATATGTCATCCATTATATTTATTATAATTTTTTTATTATAATTCGATATTTCCAAAAGTTTAATTTATTTATTTTTTTTTTATTATGGTATTAAATTATTTTGGCGTTTTGTATTTTTCAAGTTTTTAATGTTTCTGTTTTGTTGTATGTTACCGAAATGGAACTATTTTTCTACTGCTACTTTGTTGGAATTGAAATAATATATAAAAATATAGTTTTTATGATTCATTTTTATTTTGATTTTGCGAATCTATTTTGTAAAAATAACTTCAGATTCGAATCAGTGACGTCGTCAGCTACAATAGGACCAAATTTGAAACCAATCGCACAAAGTTGATGTTTTTCTCCCCACATTCACTCCCCACAACTTTTAAACGGCTCAACCGATTTTCATCAAACATGTTTAAGAACACTTGCACATAAGTCACCTTTAATACAAAAAAAAACTAAATTGAAATCACTGCATGCATTCGGGAGTTAGGATGCCACAGACAGACAGACAGACACGTCAAACTTATAACACCCCTCTTTTTGCGTCGGGGGTTAAAAATAAATATCTGAGTCTATTTCATTGATCGGAAGTGTATGCTCAAGCATCGGCAAATTTGGGTTTTTTTTTGAATCGTCTATTCAAAAATTTTTGGGTGCAATCATAGAAGTTTGCATTAGGGCATTTATTACTTTTGTTGAAAGCTGCTTGCTACTGTTACGATCAGGATTGGCGGGGTCTTACGTGATTCGACTTGTTCACTTATTTGTCGATCCAAAAACTAAACACTTTAATTGATTGAAGAACTAGACGAAATTTGATACAATGATAGCATACACGATGTACAATACGATGGTAAAACCTGCTCGGTGAGTCACATCGTGTATGAGCTAGAATTAGATAGGCCTTACGTTTTATATAAATTTCTACTTTATAATTATATAAATAATTTTCAAATATAAAAATTTTTTTAAACTTCCAATTATATTCCAGCTTATAAATAGCTTAATGTGTGTAATCTATTTTTTATACTCTGTACCGTATAATTTTTATTTATTTATGGTATTTGAAGGAGACGTCAAAGACCCCTCAAAGTTGCCTTAAGTTTGATCAGGATGAGTAGAGAAGTCGCTATACCCATATTTGTCTTTACTTCTGTCTGTCCGTCCTTGGACGTGCCTTGGTGTTTGTACTTGAAAATGGATTTCCACAAAGGCAATATTATAATATAAGACAAAAACAAAAAAAACACGTTTGCCATATTTATCCGACATAACAAGACATGGCCGTAAAAGGGCTTGACAAATATATGTTTATAGGAATATGATATGATTTTATGATAGTTTTTTACTCTGTAGGGTCAAAAACAATTGGACCTTATATGGGCATTAGAGGTGGGCGTTGTCCGATCGATCTGAAATTTGTCTTAATTCTATATACGAGGGTGGATTGATAAGTTTCCGGCCTGACCAAGAAAAACAACGCTTTTAAGAATTTTTTTTTTTTATTTCTCAACATAATCTCCATTAAGGCTGATACATTTCTCATAGCTAGTTATGCCATCTCTATAGACTGATTCGTCAAGCTCCTCAAAATACCCATTTACAGCTTCGATTACTTCTTCATTGTCCGTAAATCTCTTACCGCCAAGCCATTTTTTGAGGTTAGGAAACAGATAATAGTCACTCGGGGCTAGGTCTGGAGAGTAGGGTGGGTGCGGCATCAATTCAAACTTCAGATCGTTGATTTTAGCCATCGCCACGATTGACTTGTGCGTTATCGTGATGAAACAAGATTCTTTTCTTCGCCAGATGAGGTCGTTTAATTTTCACCTCGTGGCTCAAACGTTGCAATAAGTCTGCGTAGTATTGGCCAGTGATAGTTTTAGCCTTTTCAAGGTAATCAATGTATATAATACCTCTTGCATCCCAAAAAACAGTAGCCATAACCTTGTTCGCTGAAAAAATTGTTTTTGCCTTCTTTGAAGTTGGTTCCCCTGGTCCAATCCACTGTTTAGACTGTTCTTTAGTTTCAGGAGTGTAGTGGTGGACCCAAGTTTCGTCAACGGTTATGAATCGACGCAAAAATTCGCTTGGATTACGCTTATACAACGTCAAATTGGCGGTAGAAGTGTTTTTTCCAATTTCCATTTTCAAGAAAACACAGAGGCGTCTTGTTCAGTGTGCTCTAAAATCTAAACTAACATGGCGATCGGGCTGAGACTATAGCTACAAGCTATCTAAGGATGGTACTATAGAACGCCACCTCAAGGTAGGCCTAGTGGCGCCATCTCTCGGTCAGGCCGGAAACTTATCAATCCACCCTCGTATAGCTCCCATAGGGGTGTTTCAGACGACGAGAAAAAAAACAAAAGTTTTAGATGAATAATTCGTTTGTTTATGAAGGTATCACAGCCAAATAAGGCATTCGAAAGTTTTTTATAGTTATTAAGCACTGCACCAAATTTGATTAAAATCAGTTTACTATGTCATATAGCTCCAATAGAACCGATGGACCAAAATAAATTTTTACTTAAAAATTCTTCTGTTTGGTTTTTTATGAAGGAACCTAATATTTAAGCAATATACTGAATCCCAAGTCGCCTTTAACGTACGCCATTTCTTAAACTGAATTTAAGTGCACGCAATAGAGGAAGAAAATGGGTTAAGTTTTTCATTTATTTTAATATTATATTTCATTTACACTGGCGAATAGATTCACGCAAACGAAAAAAAAAAATATTCTAAATAGCTACCAATAGCGTCTAGTTCTGCGAACATCGTCAATTCGATATGATGAACTTTTTGTATTATCCGCTAAACAATCAAAATCTTACAATGCTACAAAATGAATTGTCAGAACACGATCATTATAATAATAAATTAAAAATAAAATAAAATAAAATAAAATAAAATAAAATAAAATAAAATAAAATAAAACAAAATAATACTACTAATAAGCCGCAGTACAAGGAAACTGCAGTTTAAAGCAGTTGCGAACTATAAGCACAATCAGGGCAACCCTGAACTGAAACAAATGAAACTGCAGCTTTAGTCAGTTATGAAT
Organism: Chymomyza amoena; assembly: GCA_037043745.1. Lineage (NCBI taxonomy): Eukaryota > Metazoa > Arthropoda > Insecta > Diptera > Drosophilidae > Chymomyza > Chymomyza amoena. The sequence goes on along the minus strand of JBAMAX010002818.1, from coordinate 13,430 downwards.
TATAAGCACGCCCTAGCGAAAGGGCGCTTATAGCGTTTGGTTAAATTATTTTTTTTGTTAACAAAATAAAATCTCAATATTTAATTATTTGTTGATTTTGTGCAAATTTATTGTACAGTACAAACAATCCTATTTGGCTTTTTAAATCACTTTAAACAGAAGAACACATTTTTTTGTTTGATTTTAAGATTGAAATTTGCTTTATAAAAGCAGTTCCAATATAAAATACCATGAAATTTGACATGATTTGATGATTTCAGCCAACTGAATCGGAACCCTGCTAATGGTGGCCAAAATTAATTTTATTTGTGGTTAAAATTTTAAGCAAGTTTGAACTTAAATTAAGATGGCTGATCTTGAAAAATTAATTTTACGCTTAATGAGCTTTATACAATTTCAAGGTATTGAAAAGTGAGTTTTCCAAAATTATATCAATTTATGTAAAAAGAAAATCACAGCATTATGTTTATAACATAATCAACATTTTCTTTGACTAGCTTTAAAAACTTATTTAATGCTGAAAAAATTTTTGAAGTTTACGAAGACGATGTTGTAACCAGAAAAACTGCAACAAAGTTTTGCTCGCTTTCGATCTGATAATTTTGATGTTAAAGATGCCTCGCTAAGGTAGACCAATCACTGAAAAAGTTGAACCAGATCAGTACAAAAGCAGCATGGATATTGCAAGGGAACTAGGTAATCATCACTTAATGGTTATCAAACTAACAGGAACCAATCTTTTCTAAAACGGAACGAAATCGAACCATTTCTGTAGCGAATTTTTACAGGTCATGAATCCACTTAATAATCTTATAAAAACTTAATCGAAATTGAAAATATAAATTATTGAATAATAATGAATAAGTCAAGTTCCAACATAATGCTACAAAAACTTTATCGGAATTGAAAATATTAATTAAAAAATAATAATAAATACTAGGTTCTACTAGGGTCCGGCACTCGAAGTGTAACCAATTAAAAAGGCCATAAATTCATTTTGGAAAATTACCTTTACTCAATTCAAGGTACAAAATGTGTAAAAATAATACGAAATTTAGAAACAATTTACTTTCGCTCAATATGGCCACCCTTTGCCTTCACTATGGCCTTGAGACGGTCCGAAAATGAATCGCAAGCTGCCCGAATGTGACTTGCAGGTATTTTGGCCCACTCGTGGACAATGGCTTTTTTCAGCGCCTGTATCTTTTAGTTCGGACTTTGCTCTCCAAAATGGCCCAAAGAGAATAATCCATCGGATTCGCGTCTGGTGAATTCGAGAGCCATTGTGTGGACGTTATGAAGTTCGGAACGTTGTTTTTCAGCCATTCTTGGTTCACTCGAGCTTTGTGAGACGGTGCCGAGTCCTGTTGAAACGTCCATGGTCTGCCACCGAAATGTTTGTCTGCCCACGGCTTCAAAGCAACCTCCAGAATACTTTCCGTATGAACAGTCCCTCAAGTAAACCCTATCGTTTTGAGAGTTTACGAATTGCTCAATTGTAAAAATTTTCTCGTCAGAAAACACAATGTTCGGCAGTTGACCGCTTTCGGCCAAGCGAAGCAACTCCTTCGCTCTCTCAAGTCTGACTTGTTGCTGCTTCGGTGTGAGATCATGTGCCTTTTGGATCTTGTAAGGCTTGACCTTGAGATCATTTTTCAGTATGCGACGGATGCTACGGTCAGATATTTTCAGTTCTTTCGCCATTTGATTGGCACTTCGTCGGGGATTTCGCTCAAGTCGCTTCTTCACTTTTTGAACCATCTCACGTGACGTTGCAGTCTTTTGATGACCACCTCCATGACGTTTTGCGATGCTACCAGTATCATTGTAACGAGTTATGGTGCGATAAACTCAAACTTTATTTCCTTTAAGGTGTTCGAGCTCACGAACAATCGCTGGTTGTGATTTTCCAGCTAAATATAATGCAACTACACTATTACGTTTGAAATCCATTACTGATTTTTTTTTTTTCAAAACAATCAAAAAATGTTAATTTCAGGGATTCGACTGTGTTGGACTACAAAACTTAGTCAACAAATGTTTATGGACTTCTGCCACTTCTACTGACCGAGAGCATTGAAGTTTACTAGAAATGGCCTTAGAGTTTTGGACATAAGCACCCGACTGAAAGCAATAAATGTCGATATATTGGTCTTGTGCCACAAAAACTAGCTACTTAAACTGAAGTTTTTTATGATAGTGCTCTGTCCACCAACTTTCTACTTAAAATTGTTTAGCAATTTTAATAACAAGGATTCTAGTGATATACAAAATCTTAGGGAATAATTTTAATAATAATCTGCTTAGGTATATGGCGACATCAAGACCTGCTATATGTTCCTATGTATTGTATATATGTACCTATATACCCAGAAACTGTCGGCCTTCTCACTCGTCCAACGACAAATGAGTCACAAAATTTTTGGCATTTTCCAATGTCCAATGTCTGATGAAAACTGATGTTCATAACCAAAAACAATGTTGAGTTCCTGCAAATTATTTGCTTGTCAAATGCAGGACTAAAGAGCCGATCTTAAAAGTATGTTAAGGAGAATGCGATTAGAAAACATAAAATAAATAGGGACTATAATCGTTGAAAATGGGATTATAAATCGTTAGAATGCTGTAGAACAAATTTGGGGCTTTGTAGAATTTTTTGTTCGTACTTATTAAAAGTAACCTCCATACATGTTTCGTTAAGATTAGCATAAAATTTCTGACTCGACTGCTTTTATCTATCTTATCTAAGCCGCATTGAACCTTAGCTTCGAGCTCAGCTATTTTTTGTGCTTTATTCAGATCGACCTGAGATTTCAAAAGCCGCAAAGTACGAAGTTACACAGAAATAATATTTGTGGCTAATTGATATAGGAGTTTCGTTCTACTGACAGCAATTGTTGCTTAAGACCTTACTATCCATTTAAGGTAGTGGTGGGCAAAACTGATACAAACTTCTCATTGTGTGGACGCGGAAACAACTTTCAACTATTACATGGTTTATCCATTTAATTCAATTCGTAGAATCGTATAAATACAAAAATCGATTTGGTTCATTTTTGACACACAACTATACGTGGAGCCATATCGCATCACTTTGTTAAATTGCAACTGAAAATACTAAACGGTGTGGCCAAAAACCGTGAAAATCAGTAGATCTTCCGATAGTAGTCGGGGATCGCGGAAATATATGACACGACCCAAAAAGTTTCATCTTTTGCGGAACTATGCACACAGTTTGGTAAAGTTTCGTGTCTCTAGCTCTTCTAGATCTAGGCGGACGGACGGACGAATCGACGGACATGGCTCAATCGCTACCCGAGGTTATCATAAGCATTTTGATATAAAGGACATGGGGTCTGCCACGCCTCCTTCTGACCGTTACATACATTGTACAAATCTTGTATAGCATTTGTACCTATAGGTACAGGGTAAAAAAATATATATTTTTAGAAAAATAGATATGACATGTCCGTCCGTACTGGTGTCGATAAGTGGATGCAGTACGACAATCCCAAACGCAAAAAATTAAGGGATCTTAGCGGTAATTGATCAACATTATGGTGCAAGCAGATTATTCATTGGAAGAAGCCATATGGTACAATCAGCTTGGGGTAATCCATTAAAAGTAGCTTCTCAGCCAGTCGTTACCATTGCCAATAATTTATAAAAAAATTTTCGCTGAAGCATTAAAGGGATAGTTATTTTTGTTTTTATTATTTTAATAATGTTCCGATATTAAAAAAGTCAAAAATTATATTAAAAATTTAAAAAACCCCCGACACAAGAACTTAAGTAATTTTCATTTAAAAAGTAAAAATTAATAAAAGAAACTTAATGTTAAAGTACCTAAGAATCTATTAATAATTCTAAAAAAATACGTCGCGTTGGGGGACACGCGAGGGCAGACGTCGTTGACGGTCGTATCTTACATGCAAATTTTTTGAAGTAATTCTATGAAAGTTTTTGAAGTATTTTCATAATTTTGTTTTTAAGTTAATCTTTGTTGCTTAATTAGACTATTTGTATTTAAATTGTTAGTTTAGGAGCGGTCCCCCAACGCGACGTATTTTTTTTGGAATTATTAATAGATTCTTAGGTACTTTAACATTAAGTTTCTTTTATTATTTTTTACTTTTTAAATGAAAATTACTTAAGTTCTTGTGTCGGGGGTTTTTTAAATTTTTAATTAAATTTTTTATTTCATACTTTTTATAGTTAGGTTAGGTTAAGTTAGACTTTAGTATATTATAATATACTTACTATAATTTAGATTCTTGTTAAGGTATAGATTACATTTAAGGTCAAGCTCGTTTGCTTTTTTATTTACGCACTCTCCCCACTTTCACTCCCCACAACTTTTAAACGGCTCAACCGATTTTCATCAAACATGTCTAGGAACACTTGCACATAAGTCACCTTTAATACTAAAAAAACTAAATTGAAATCACTGCATGCGTTCGGGAGCTACGATGCCATAGACAGACAGACAAACAGACAAACAGACAAACAGACAAACAGACAAACAGACAAACAGACAAACAGACAAACAGACAAACAGACAAACATACACGTCAAACTTATAACACCCCTCTTTTTGCGTCGGGGGTTAAAAACAAACTTATCTCGTATGGAAAAATAAGGGATCTAATCTGAAAGTTTGGTTGCTCTACCTCTTTCTTTTTCTGAGATCTAAGCTTTCATACGTACGGAAAGACAGACATATATCTTATTCATCTAGTAGGTAACTTTGGAGGGTCTCCGACGACTTCTTCTGTATATTACATATATTTTCGGCTTGCACACACTTAATATATAATAATTTTTTTATGCATAATAAAACCTTTTCATCCCATTGTACTTAGCACGAACCAAGTACAAATTTTTAACACAGTAGGCATTATTTGCCCAAATTTGCTTGCTATGAACTAAATTGACATTAACTTTCATTATAGTTTCAAACTTCGTAGAGTCAACAGCTCAAAAATCTAAATTTAAGTGTTCTTTACAAACTGTTTTGGTGGATAATAATCAAAAATTAAAATTTTCGGTACCTAAAAAAAAAAAAAAAATACGAATGATAAAAGTGTAATAATAAACAATAAAAATAATAATAATAGACGTAAGTTGGTAACTAGCAAGCTGTATATATAATATAATAATATATAATCCATATATGATTGACATCATAAAACTTATATTTAATTCAAAGTTCAAAAATCGTTCTTAGGGTTTAATTCATTTAATAAGTAACGCATAACGATCACAAGTACGTATATGGAGACTGCACTTTTACACCCGGCAACTATTTCTTGAGACAAACTTGAAGGTTATTGATGGCCGATATGGAAACTGCTTAGGAGGCTCTGGCCCAAAAAAATTCAATTGCCACAGCAATAACCAGGATCTCAATAACCGAAAGGATCGATTGATTACTGAAGTATAGCGAAATGAACGGGAACATGTAGGCGCTAGTGCTGAGAAGCGATAAGGATACAGTGACTAGCAGGAACACGCAAACATCAGTGTTGAGAAGCGACAACTGAAGAAATCCTTTGAGAAACATACCAATATGGTGCATGAACTGAAAAAAAATTCAATGGCCACAGCAATAACCAGGATCTCAATAACCGAAAGGATCGATTGATTACTGAAGTATAGCGAAATGAACGGGAACATGTAGGCGCTAGTGCTGAGAAGCGATAAGGATACAGTGACTAGCAGGAACACGCAAACATCAGTGTTGAGAAGCGACAACTGAAGAAATCCTTTGAGAAACATACCAATATGGTGCATGAACTGAAAAAAAATTCAATGGCCACAGCAATAACCAGGATCTCAATAACCGAAAGGATCGATTAATTACTGAAGTATAGCGAAATGAACGGGAACATGTAGGCGCTAGTGCTGAGAAGCGATAAGGATACAGTGACTAGCAGGAACACGCAAACATCAGTGTTGAGAAGCGACAACTGAAGAAATCCTTTGAGAAACATACCAATATGGTGCATGAACTGAAAAAAAATTCAATGGCCACAGCAATAACCAGGATCTCAATAACCGAAAGGATCGATTAATTACTGAAGTATAGCGAAATGAACGGGAACATGTAGGCGCTAGTGCTGAGAAGCGATAAGGATACAGTGACTAGCAGGAACACGCAAACATCAGTGTTGAGAAGCGACAACTGAAGAAATCCTTTGAGAAACATACCAATATGGTGCATGAACTGAAAAAAAATTCAATGGCCACAGCAATAACCAGGATCTCAATAACCGAAAGGATCGATTAATTACTGAAGTATAGCGAAATGAACGGGAACATGTAGGCGCTAGTGCTGAGAAGCGATAAGGATACAGTGACTAGCAGGAACACGCAAACATCAGTGTTGAGAAGCGACAACTGAAGAAATCCTTTGAGAAACATACCAATATGGTGCATGAACTGAAAAAAAATTCAATGGCCACAGCAATAACCAGGATCTCAATAACCGAAAGGATCGATTAATTACTGAAGTATAGCGAAATGAACGGGAACATGTAGGCGCTAGTGCTGAGAAGCGATAAGGATACAGTGACTAGCAGGAACACGCAAACATCAGTGTTGAGAAGCGACAACTGAAGAAATCCTTTGAGAAACATACCAATATGGTGCATGAACTGAAAAGCTGTACAAAAAAAAAATAAGTCCAATAAATTACTTACACAGGCACCAGTGTTGATAAGCGAATAATAATACTCACTGTTGTGCTGTCTTTGACAAGCTCATCAAGTAAATTCTTCAGACGCTCTTCGATCTCAAGCTACATGTTGTAAAGAACAGCACAGTACAATACTATAATTACCCACAAAATGCAGTCTAGTATAATATCAAAAAAGTCACCAAAGTGGCCATAAATCAACGAAAGGAATGTTATCAGTTGAAAAGTAACTAAAAACGTCATCCAAAACTTGAAAGTTTGTTTGGGTTTCGGCTCAGATGGCAACTCCAACTTAGGTAGCAACATCAACTCGACTTCTGGCCAGTAAACTTTATATAAATATAAGCCACAAACGACCAGTAGCGCCGTAGTTATGTAAACAAGAGTCTTTATCCACTTGTGCTCTTCCAGCCTCCTTACAAGTCTAGTCCGCCAAAAGGTTTCGAAATTTGCATTTAGGAGTCGTTCGCGTCTCAAAATGTAGTCATCCATTTTAGTGATAAAACATAAATATTATAATAATATAAACAACTAAATTTTAAAATAAAATAAGACTTATACAATGCCAAAAACAAAATTATTTTAATAAAAGTTCTTGACTACTGTGTTAAAAATTTGTACTTGGTTCGTGCTAAGTACAATGGGATAAAAAGGTTTTATTATGTATAAAAAAAATTTTATATATTAAGTTTGTTCAAGCCGAAAATGTATGTTACATATAGAATAAGTCGTCGGAGATTCCCAAAGTTACCTACTAGAGAAATCGATATACTCTTTTCTATTTATGCGTCCGTATGAACGCCGCGATCTCAGAGATGGTAAGAGGTAGAGCAACCAAAGTTTTAAATTAGATCTTTTACTTTTCCATAGGAGACAAGTTAATGCTACTTTTTTTTTTGGAGCTACATTTTATAGCTTCCATAAAAGTGTTTTTAGATGGCCTCGAAAAAAACTAAAAGTTTTAGATGCATAGTTCGTTTGCTTGTAAAGATATTGAATTTCAACAAAATCAGTTGCCTATATCATATAGCTCCCATAGGAACTATCGGCCAAAAAAATATTTTTGGTTTAAAATTCGACTGTTTTTGGTTGTTTGTGAAGGTATCGTAGCCTTATTTGGCAATCAAATGTATTGTGGGGTTTCTAAGCAATATACTGAATTTTATTGCAATTTAGAGGTACAGAGTTTCCCAAAGTCGTCTACGCCATCTTTTAATTTAATTTTTTAAATTTATTCTCTCGTTTTTGTATACGCCTAATTCGCTCACTTAATCCTTAACAATTATCCCAAATCATTAGTCCGTGGAAATCATTCCTAGCTGAATTAAATACAATATTTCTTAAATAGATATGCACATTAGGAAAATATAGCTGAAATAAAAATGTGCGCTAATAAACGACAGTTTTTTCCAAAAATTTAACAATTAGTCCATTTAATTTTGATATTTTATGAGACAAGTTTTAAATGAGTTTCATTTTTATACTTTTCTTTCAAAGGAATAATAGAGCGTAAAATGTTTTACAAAATCCTAAATATAATTCTCATATGAGTACATCCCTGTATTATTATTTACTGAAGTACTTTGCAAAAATGACTTAAGGATATGCTTAGAGACTAGGCTTAGTTTCGAACCGATTCCTTATTCTATGTCTTAAAACATCAACATAATCCCAAAATCAGCATCTTTCTGTATCGGATTGTTTTTTAAAGCCTTATACAGGGGTGCCACAGAAAACCAATTCGATTTCAATTCCAATTCTTGGTGCCTCAGACATGGCTAACAAGGGTTTTCAAAAAAACCAATTCGATTCAATTTCGATACAATTCCAATTCTTGGTGCCACATACATGACTATGAGCGGTTTTAAAACCGTTGTTAGCCATGTCTGTGGCACCAAGAATTGCAATTGCATCGAAATTGAATCGAATTGGTTTTCTGTGGCACCCCTGATAGTCTATACACGCTTGAACGAACAACCGAATCAATGCTGATTAATACTGCATATGGAACTTCTGATCCTTTACGCCTCCTGTTACCTTTTACATGCCACAAATCGATAATACCCTTGACCCAATGGCTAAAGTGTATAAAACAGAAAAAAAAATGGCGGACGTAAAGTCGGGCGCGGACGACTTTAGGATACCCTGTACCACTAGCTTGTAATAAAGTCCGATTTCTTCACAAAAAACCAAATACAGAAGAATTTTTAAGCAAACATTTTTTTTTTGACCGATCGTTCCTATGGGAGCTATATGATATAGTCAGCCGATTTCAATAAAATTTGACACAGTGCTTAAATACCTTAAAACAGATATGAATGCCAAATTTATTTCAAATATCTTTACAAACAAACAAAACACATCGAATTTTGTATAAAAAACGTGTTTTTGGACCGATTGGTCCTATGGGAGCTATATGATCTAGTCAAACGATTTGGATTAAATTTGGTACAGTGCTTAGGAACTATAAAACACTCACGAATGTCAAATTTGGTCCCAATATCTTAACAAACAAACGAAACACAGCAAATTTTGTTAAAAAATCGATTTTTTGGAAGATCGGACCTATGGGAGCTATATGATATAGTCAACCGATTTTGTTCAAATTTGGCACATTGCTTAAATGGTCTAAAAAATTTCCAAACGCCAAATCTGGTTAGGATATCTTTATTAAACAACGAAATATAGCGAATTTTTCTTTAAAAAAGTTATTTTGGCCGATCGGTCATATGGGAGCTATATGATATAGTCAACCGATTTCGATCAAATTTGGTACAGTGATTGGGAACTATAAAAAACTTTCGAATACCAAATTTCGTTACGATATCTTCATAAACAAATAAATTATTCATCTAAAACGCTTTTTTTTTGTCGAGGTCGTCTCAAACACCCCCATGGGAGCTATATAATTTATCCCCGATATCAAAAAAATAAAATAAACTTGCCTCCTATGGAATAATATGGGATCTAATGTGAAAGTTTGGTAACTCTAGCTCTTACCATCTCTGAGATCTAGGCGTTCACACGGACTGACAGACGGACAGACGGACAGACGGACATGGGTATATCGACTTCTCTATTCACCCTGATCATATATTAGGTAACTTTGGGGTGTCTCCGACGTCTCCTTCTATATGTTACATACATTTTCGGCTTGCACAAACTTAATATACCCTTGGACCATACGGTACAGGGTATAAAAATATGCGTGCCATAGATTGGAACTAACAAATAAATTCGAAAAAAAATTAAGGAGCAGGAAGTCCTAGTAAACTAAGCTGCGGTGGCTTTTGAGGCCCGAGGGTCAGTTTTTTATATTTTTGGTTGCAGCAAAAAGCTAAACAATGACAGCTGCAGCTGACGCGATGTTAGAATGAAGCATGTAGAAACGAGTTGGGGCAGGGTGTTGGGTTGGCTTATGCTATGGATCCTGTTGCTGTTGGTGGAACCATTTACTTACGGTCGAATGCACTTCATCTGGAAACCATAAAATTGAAAAAAGCTGCTGCATACACAGACGCTGACGTCGACAGCGACAGCGACGGCGCTGCTTTGGTCTTAAACCGCACAAAAGTCATTTGAGCGCCGTCGTTAACATGTCACACACATACACACACACACAGAGACGCACACTCACTCACACACACACACATTTGTTAGGATATCCGCTGCAAACAATGCAAAATGAAACCCATTTCTTTTGGACTAAGCCCCTAAGTCAAAACCCACAGCCAAAACCCAGCACCTTGCTCCCTGCTCCTGACCAACCCAGTCAAGCCGCAGTCAACCGCAAAATGCGCGGCCACATGTCCATTTAGCTGGTTTTTTTTTATGTTTTCCCATTTTTTTTTCATTTGGAGCTCCCAGTTCCGAGTTCGCGATCGCCTAGACTCGAGGTTTCCATGTATGCATATGACTTTGTTCATTTCGTTTGTTGGCCGTTCTCTTGTTGTTTGTAGCTCTTGTAGCGCTGTTGTGGTTCTTGTTATTGTTATTGTTGTGTTAGCCCGGTTTATTTTTTTTCTTTTAGCTTTACAATAACAACGGCTCATAATTAAAATGTTTGGTAGAGAGAGCAGCAACCAAAATGAAATGGTAAACGCCACGTTAATGGCAGCCATTTTTTTTTTTTTGTGCATGTGGGCGTTACACTTGAAGGGGCTGGAGAACCTCAGGTTTATTTCCTTGTCGAAAAAGGCGAGCCACAAACATAAAAAAAAAATTCACTTCACTTTATTATCTACATTGGCTTACATGTGTGTGTGTGTGTGTGCGTGTGTGTGTGGGTGAGAAAGAAATTTTTCAATTTGGCCAACAGCCACTGAAAAATGTTAGCATACTTCAAGGCTGCTGCACACCTAAATGAGTTTCGACCAGGCTTTGCCAGGGTTGCCAAACAAATTTTTGCACACACATGTAAGCATGCACTGAAGAGTTTTTAATTAAAATCTACAGATCTTGAGCAATAATCAACTCTAAGGCCTTTGTAATGAGAAACATTTTGATGAAATATTATTTTTATTTTGCTCATATTTTTGGCCTTGTACTCAAAAGAAATATTGCAGCAGTAAACAAACAAGAAAAAATAAATAAAATTTTATCTTGCATGTATTGGATTTTTTGTTATTAATAGTAACTTACTTTGTGTCAAATTGATATGGATTAAGTAGAAGTGTAAATAAATGGGTATATAAATATTGTAAAATATGAAAATAAAATGGAACAAACAAATTTATAGTCCTTTTTCTTGCACTTTGCCGCCTTTTTTTTTATGCAAAGTTTTGCAATTGAAAAACTAAGATTATTATTGGTTTTCTAATACATTGAGCTTAAAATATATTACGTATACGCATGCTGGCTATACATATAAAAATTAATGAAAAGTTAGCATATTTAAACTTTGTGGAAATACGAATAGAATACTTTATATGGGTTTTTTGTAAATTTTTCATCACTTCTTATAATTCTAGTGGTAATATATTTTCATTAGAATTTAATAGCAAAATAGAAAAGGTAAGAAATGACGCCTGAACTCTGTATTACCAGGAAATTAAACGTTATGCCTAAAAATTAGTAAAATAAGGTGGAATGGAATTCTATATTCAAACAAAATTAAAAAATCGAAATAAAACAGAATATGTAGTGAAATAGTTTTTTTTTATTTACTAGAACGGCTTTGAAGATATCTTCTTCTTCTTCTTCTTTATGTGGCCATAACAACCCGATTACCGGGTTACGGCCTGCCTTAAAACGTCTCTCCAGGCGCCTCTGCATTGCGCGCGCCTTCTCAGTTGGTCACACCGAGCGAAGACAGGGCCCCTTCCACTTGGTCTTTCCAACGCAAACACGGTCGTCCTCTCCGCCGACGGCCGCTGACTACCGCATCGAACACACGTTTAGCTGGAGCATCCTCGTCCATCCTAACGACATGTCCGAGCCATCGAAGCCGCTGGATGTTGATACGCTGAGCAACGCCCATGTCGTTGAAGAGCTCATACAGCTCCTGGTTGGTGCGGATGCGGTAGTCATCGCCAACTCGAATAGGACCAAAGATCTTGCGCAATACTTTCCTCTCGAAAACTTCCAAGGCAGCTGCATCAGTTAGCGACACGGTCCAGGCTTCCGCGCCGTAAACAAGCACTGGAGTGCCTTGTAGAGTGATATTTTTGTCGCGCGAGAGGGTCTCTACTACTCAATTGCCTATTGAGACCGAAATAGCACCTGTTGGCAAGAGTTATTCTGCGCTTGATCTCCAGGCTGACATCGTTGTCGGTGGTAACGGCGGTGCAAAGGTAGATAAATTCCATCGAAAGTATAGCTGTCGGCCGTAATCTGGGACCCAAGCCGCCGCACGTCCCTACTTGACGACAGCATATACTTCGTTTTGCCCTCATTTACCGCCAGACCCATTTTCGCAGACTCCCATTCGATAGCACTGAAGGCCACGGTGACATCTCGCTTGGTACGCCCAATGATGTCGATGTCGTCGGCGTACGCAAGGAGCTGGACACTCTTGTAGAAGATAGTGCCAAAGCTATGTACGCCGGCCTTCCGCAGAACGCTCTCCATGACGAAGTTGAAGAGGTCGCCTTGTCTGAAACCTCGCAAGGTATCAAAGGCTCGGAAGGTCCTTCCTACCTTGACGGAGCTGCAGGAATTACTCAACGTCATTCTGCAAAGCCTTATCAGCTTCGCAGGGATACCGAGCTCAGACATTGCGGCATATACGTGATCCCTTATTGGGCTATCGAAAGTTAGCTTTGAAGATATCACTTAATAAAATCTTGTTTTTTTTTTTATTAAAAAAGTGTTCAATCGAGTTGTAACAAACTGATTTTAATTATTTATTCTTTTATTGGCTGAGTTTGATGAATAAATTGAATTGATGAATTAAAATTGTAAATAAAATAAACCAACAACTTTTATTGTTTACCAAAGAAATTAATAGTTATTTATCAATTCCGAAAGCAAAACTATAGTGAATATTCGTAAAAGAATTCGATTCACGCTCTTAAAACATAAACTTTGGTTACGATATCTTCATGAACAAATGAATTATCCATCTAAAACTTTTTTTTGTCGATGAAAGTTTAATTTTCTTGTTTACAATAGCCGTCGTAACTTAAAAATTTATCGACCGATTTTGATAAACCATGACTTTTCTTAGTCGGCATTGATATTTCTTCAAGATCAAATGTAAAAAAGTAAAGATTTTTAACAAAATGTTATATAA
>JBAMAX010002817.1:0-11992 GCA_037043745.1 Chymomyza amoena | reverse complement strand
TGTACAAAAAAAAAATAAGTCCAATAAATTACTTACACAGGCACCAGTGTTGATAAGCGAATAATTAATACTCACTGTTGTGTGTCTTTGACAAGCTCATCAAGTAAATTCTTCAGCCGCTCTTCGATCTCAAGCTACATGTTGTAAAGAACAGCACAGTACAATACTATAATTACCCACAAAATGCAGTCTAGTATAATATCAAAAAAGTCACCAAAGTGGCCATAAATCAACGAAAGGAATGTTATCAGTTGAAAAGTAACTAAAAACGTCATCCAAAACTTGAAAGTTTGTTTGGGTTTCGGCTCAGATGGCAACTCCAACTTAGGTAGCAACATCAACTCGACTTCTGGCCAGTAAACTTTATATAAATATAAGCCACAAACGACCAGTAGCGCCGTAGTTATGTAAACAAGAGTCTTTATCCACTTGTGCTCTTCCAGCCTCCTTACAAGTCTAGTCCGCCAAAAGGTTTCGAAATTTGCATTTAGGAGTCGTTCGCGTCTCAAAATGTAGTCATCCATTTTAGTGATAAAACATAAATATTATAATAATATAAACAACTAAATTTTAAAATAAAATAAGACTAATACAATGCCAAAAACAAAATTATTTTAATAAAAGTTCTTGACTACTGTGTTAAAAATTTGTACTTGGTTCGTGCTAAGTACAATGGGATAAAAAGGTTTTATTATGTATAAAAAAAATTTTATATATTAAGTTTGTTCAAGCCGAAAATGTATGTTACATATAGAATAAGTCGTCGGAGATTCCCAAAGTTACCTACTAGAGAAATCGATATACTCTTTTCTATTTATGCGTCCGTATGAACGCCGCGATCTCAGAGATGGTAAGAGGTAGAGCAACCAAAGTTTTAAATTAGATCTTTTACTTTTCCATAGGAGACAAGTTAATGCTACTTTTTTTTTTGGAGCTACATTTTATAGCTTCCATAAAAGTGTTTTTAGATGGCCTCGAAAAAAACTAAAAGTTTTAGATGCATAGTTCGTTTGCTTGTAAAGATATTGAATTTCAACAAAATCAGTTGCCTATATCATATAGCTCCCATAGGAACTATCGGCCAAAAAAATATTTTTGGTTTAAAATTCGACTGTTTTTGGTTGTTTGTGAAGGTATCGTAGCCTTATTTGGCAATCAAATGTATTGTGGGGTTTCTAAGCAATATACTGAATTTTATTGCAATTTAGAGGTACAGAGTTTCCCAAAGTCGTCTACGCCATCTTTTAATTTAATTTTTTAAATTTATTCTCTCGTTTTTGTATACGCCTAATTCGCTCACTTAATCCTTAACAATTATCCCAAATCATTAGTCCGTGGAAATCATTCCTAGCTGAATTAAATACAATATTTCTTAAATAGATATGCACATTAGGAAAATATAGCTGAAATAAAAATGTGCGCTAATAAACGACAGTTTTTTCCAAAAATTTAACAATTAGTCCATTTAATTTTGATATTTTATGAGACAAGTTTTAAATGAGTTTCATTTTTATACTTTTCTTTCAAAGGAATAATAGAGCGTAAAATGTTTTACAAAATCCTAAATATAATTCTCATATGAGTACATCCCTGTATTATTATTTACTGAAGTACTTTGCAAAAATGACTTAAGGATATGCTTAGAGACTAGGCTTAGTTTCGAACCGATTCCTTATTCTATGTCTTAAAACATCAACATAATCCCAAAATCAGCATCTTTCTGTATCGGATTGTTTTTTAAAGCTCTTATACAGGGGTGCCACAGAAAACCAATTCGATTTCAATTCCAATTCTTGGTGCCTCAGACATGGCTAACAAGGGTTTTCAAAAAAACCAATTCGATTCAATTTCGATACAATTCCAATTCTTGGTGCCACATACATGACTATGAGCGGTTTTAAAACCGTTGTTAGCCATGCTGTGGCACCAAGAATTGCAATTGCATCGAAATTGAATCGAATTGGTTTTCTGTGGCACCCCTGATAGTCTATACACGCTTGAACGAACAACCGAATCAATGCTGATTAATACTGCATATGGAACTTCTGATCCTTTACGCCTCCTGTTACCTTTTACATGCCACAAATCGATAATACCCTTGACCCAATGGCTAAAGTGTATAAAACAGAAAAAAAAATATGCGTGCCATAGTTTGGAACTAACAAATAAATTCGAAAAAAAATTAAGGAGCAGGAAGTCCTAGTAAACTAAGCTGCGGTGGCTTTTGAGGCCCGAGGGTCAGTTTTTTATATTTTTGGTTGCAGCAAAAAGCTAAACAATGACAGCTGCAGCTGACGCGATGTTAGAATGAAGCATGTAGAAACGAGTTGGGGCAGGGTGTTGGGTTGGCTTATGCTATGGATCCTGTTGCTGTTGGTGGAACCATTTACTTACGGTCGAATGCACTTCATCTGGAAACCATAAAATTGAAAAAAGCTGCTGCATACACAGACGCTGACGTCGACAGCGACAGCGACGGCGCTGCTTTGGTCTTAAACCGCACAAAAGTCATTTGAGCGCCGTCGTTAACATGTCACACACATACACACACACACAGAGACGCACACTCACTCACACACACACACACACACATTTGTTAGGATATCCGCTGCAAACAATGCAAAATGGAACCCAATGGAGCCCCGCTGCCATTTCTTTTGGACTAAGCCCCTAAGTCAAAACCCACAGCCAAAACCCAGCACCTTGCTCCCTGCTCCTGACCAACCCAGTCAAGCCGCAGTCAACCGCAAAATGCGCGGCTACATGTCCATTTAGCTGGTTTTTTTTTATGTTTTCCCATTTTTTTTTTATTTGGAGCTCCCAGTTCCGAGTTCGCGATCGCCTAGACTCGAGGTTTCCATGTATGCATATGACTTTGTTCATTTCGTTTGTTGGCCGTTCTCTTGTTGTTTGTAGCTCTTGTAGCGCTGTTGTGGTTCTTGTTATTGTTATTGTTGTGTTAGCCCGGTTTATTTTTTTTCTTTTAGCTTTACAATAACAACGGCTCATAATTAAAATGTTTGGTAGAGAGAGCAGCAACCAAAATGAAATGGTAAACGCCACGTTAATGGCAGCCATTTTTTTTTTTTTGTGCATGTGGGCGTTACACTTGAAGGGGCTGGAGAACCTCAGGTTTATTTCCTTGTCGAAAAAGGCGAGCCACAAACATAAAAAAAAAATTCACTTCACTTTATTATCTACATTGGCTTACATGTGTGTGTGTGTGTGTGCGTGTGTGTGTGGGTGAGAAAGAAATTTTTCAATTTGGCCAACAGCCACTGAAAAATGTTAGCATACTTCAAGGCTGCTGCACACCTAAATGAGTTTCGACCAGGCTTTGCCAGGGTTGCCAAACAAATTTCTGCACACACATGTAAGCATGCACTGAAGAGTTTTTAATTAAAATCTACAGATCTTGAGCAATAATCAACTCTAAGGCCTTTGTAATGAGAAACATTTTGATGAAATATTATTTTTATTTTGCTCATATTTTTGGCCTTGTACTCAAAAGAAATATTGCAGCAGTAAACAAACAAGAAAAAATAAATAAAATTTTATCTTGCATGTATTGGATTTTTTGTTATTAATAGTAACTTACTTTGTGTCAAATTGATATGGATTAAGTAGAAGTGTAAATAAATGGGTATATAAATATTGTAAAATATGAAAATAAAATGGAACAAACAAATTTATAGTCCTTTTTCTTGCACTTTGCCGCCTTTTTTTTTATGCAAAGTTTTGCAATTGAAAAACTAAGATTATTATTGGTTTTCTAATACATTGAGCTTAAAATATATTACGTATACGCATGCTGGCTATACATATAAAAATTAATGAAAAGTTAGCATATTTAAACTTTGTGGAAATACGAATAGAATACTTTATATGGGTTTTTTGTAAATTTTTCATCACTTCTTATAATTCTAGTGGTAATATATTTTCATTAGAATTTAATAGCAAAATAGAAAAGGTAAGAAATGACGCCTGAACTCTGTATTACCAGGAAATTAAACTTTATGCCTAAAAATTAGTAAAATAAGGTGGAATGGAATTCTATATTCAAACAAAATTAAAAAATCGAAATAAAACAGAATATGTAGTGAAATAGTTTTTTTTTATTTACTAGAACGGCTTTGAAGATATCTTCTTCTTCTTCTTCTTCTTATGTGGCCATAACAACCCGATTACCGGGTTACGGCCTGCCTTAAAACGTCTCTCCAGGCGCCTCTGCATTGCGCGCGCCTTCTCCAGTTGGTCACACCGAGCGAAGACAGGGCCCCTTCCACTTGGTCTTTCCAACGCAAACACGGTCGTCCTCTCCGCCGACGGCCGCTGACTACCGCATCGAACACACGTTTAGCTGGAGCATCCTCGTCCATCCTAACGACATGTCCGAGCCATCGAAGCCGCTGGATGTTGATACGCTGAGCAACGCCCATGTCGTTGAAGAGCTCATACAGCTCCTGGTTGGTGCGGATGCGGTAGTCATCGCCAACTCGAATAGGACCAAAGATCTTGCGCAATACTTTCCTCTCGAAAACTTCCAAGGCAGCTGCATCAGTTAGCGACACGGTCCAGGCTTCCGCGCCGTAAACAAGCACTGGAGTGCCTTGTAGAGTGATATTTTTGTCGCGCGAGAGAGGTCTCTACTACTCAATTGCCTATTGAGACCGAAATAGCACCTGTTGGCAAGAGTTATTCTGCGCTTGATCTCCAGGCTGACATCGTTGTCGGTGGTAACGGCGGTGCAAAGGTAGATAAATTCCATCGAAAGTATAGCTGTCGGCCGTAATCTGGGACCCAAGCCGCCGCACGTCCCTACTTGACGACAGCATATACTTCGTTTTGCCCTCATTTACCGCCAGACCCATTTTCGCAGACTCCCATTCGATAGCACTGAAGGCCACGGTGACATCTCGCTTGGTACGCCCAATGATGTCGATGTCGTCGGCGTACGCAAGGAGCTGGACACTCTTGTAGAAGATAGTGCCAAAGCTATGTACGCCGGCCTTCCGCAGAACGCTCTCCATGACGAAGTTGAAGAGGTCGCCTTGTCTGAAACCTCGCAAGGTATCAAAAGGCTCGGAGAGGTCCCTTCCTACCTTGACGGAGCTGCAGGAATTACTCAACGTCATTCTGCAAAGCCTTATCAGCTTCGCAGGGATACCGAGCTCAGACATTGCGGCATATACGTGATCCCTTATTGGGCTATCGAAAGTTAGCTTTGAAGATATCACTTAATAAAATCTTGTTTTTTTTTTTATTAAAAAAGTGTTCAATCGAGTTGTAACAAACTGATTTTAATTATTTATTCTTTTATTGGCTGAGTTTGATGAATAAATTGAATTGATGAATTAAAATTGTAAATAAAATAAACCAACAACTTTTATTGTTTACCAAAGAAATTAATAGTTATTTATCAATTCCGAAAGCAAAACTATAGTGAATATTCGTAAAAGAATTCGATTCACGCTCTTAAAACATAAACTTTGGTTACGATATCTTCATGAACAAATGAATTATCCATCTAAAACTTTTTTTTGTCGATGAAAGTTTAATTTTCTTGTTTACAATAGCCGTCGTAACTTAAAAATTTATCGACCGATTTTGATAAACCATGACTTTTCTTAGTCGGCATTGATATTTCTTCAAGATCAAATGTAAAAAAGTAAAGATTTTTAACAAAATGTTATATAAAAAATGGCGGACGTAAAGTCGGGCGCGGACGACTTTAGGATACCCTGTACCACTAGCTTGTAATAAAGTCCGATTTCTTCACAAAAAACCAAAAACAGAAGAATTTTTAAGCAAAAATTTTTTTTTGACCGATCGTTCCTATGGGAGCTATATGATATAGATCATAATCTAGTCAAACGATTTGGATTAAATTTGGTACAGTGCTTAGGAACTATAAAATACTCACGAATGTCAAATTTGGTCCCAATATCTTAACAAACAAACGAAACACAACAAATTTTGTTAAAAAATCGATGTTTTGGAAGATCGGACCTATGGGAGCTATATGATATAGTCCACCGATTTTGTTCAAATTTGGCACATTGCTTAAGTGGTCTAAAAAATTTTCAAACGCCAAATCTGGTTACGATATCTTTATTAAAAAACGAAATATAGCCAATTTTTCTTTAAAAAAGTTATTTTGGCCGATCGGTCCTATGGGAGCTATATGATATAGTCAACCGATTTAGATCAAATTTGGTACAGTGATTGGGAACTATAAAAAACTTTCGATTGCCAAATTTCGTTACGATATCTTCATAAACAAACGAATTATTCATCTAAAACGCTTTTTTTTTTCGAGGTCGTCTCAAACACCCCCATGGGAGCTATATAATTTATCCCCGATATCAAAAAAATAAAATAAACTTGCCTCCTATGGAATAATATGGGATCTAATGTGAAAGTTTGGTAACTCTAGCTCTTACCATCTCTGAGATCTAGGCGTTCACACGGACGGACGGACGGACAGACGGACGGACAGACGGACAGACGGACATGGGTATATCGACTTCTCTATTCACCCTGATCATATTTTAGGTAACTTTGGGGTGTCTCCGACGTCTCCTTCTATATGTTACATACATTTTCGGCTTGCACAAACTTAATATACCCTTAGTACCATACGGTACAGGGTATAAAAAGACGTCAAAGTGTGAAAAACGGGGAAAAAAAGTGTAAATCTTAGATAACTTTTAAAAAATCTCGTAGTTGCTTTGTATGAAGAATAAACAGACGTATATCATCTTGAATCTTCTTCTTTCCAAAACCATAAAGCAATCGAAAATCGGTTGAAAAATGACGACGTTGTGATTGTTGGAGTGATCGCAGAACCCGAAAAACGGTTTTTAAGCAATCACTTGAGAATTTCGGGGTGTTAGACGATTTTGAAACACACTATCGTGATGTACTCGTCAAGACCTACAACGTACACCAAATTTGTTTATATTAGCATTAACATTTTTATTTTTTGCAAAACTATATATGGTATTATACACTACTACTTTAACGCCAACTTCGAAAAAAAATCATTAAGTTGTTTTCCTTAAAATAATCAAAGAGTCAAGTCAATTTTGAGCTCCTATTAACTTAAGTTGTAATTTAATTTTTATCTCTCCATATTGGGTGACAAATAATTTGTAATTTAAAGCATATATTTATTAAAAAATGTCTTGCTTTATTATCAGTGCCAGATCAAGACTAACTCTTAATCTATCTTCACATATTCCCTCTACTTAAGCTTTTTCAAGTTTAAAAATCGCTCAAGGCTTCTATAAGCTTTCATACATAATTTAATATTCAATCATCTAATATTTTGTAAGTTCCCAAGCCAGGATCAATATTCAGTAAGTCCAGTACAGCGGGTCAAACTCATTTTATTCGTAATTATAGCATAACGATATTCTGAGAATTTAATAAATATAGAATTCAACTTTAATTCAAAAAAATATATCTTAAATATTAAATTTTTGTTTTACAAAATATTGAATATATACATAATATGCTCTTACTTCTATATTTGGGATCTATTATAATATAAGGTGGTTTCTCAAAATGCCTTTAAAAGTGTACCTTATATACCTACCAAGGCAAAGTACGGCATAGAAGTAGATATGGTCCTTATAGCTTTGGGACGGGTAATTCGTTTGGACCGAAAATTTTGGTTTCTGGAATGAGAACTTAAAGCGTAAAATAACATTTTGCAGTCTGACCATTTATGAAAAGGAAATTAATAATCCATAGAGTTATTTTTATTTTTTTGAGCTTAGTGCATTGATGTTATGCAATCCTAAGCTCTAGGGGCATGAAAATGTACCTAAATCTTGGAATTAATCGGTAATTATCAAGATTCCGAAGAAGGGAAACCGACAAATAAGCTCTAACTGGAGGGGTATCTCTCTCCTGCCAACCAACATGAAAATCCTCAGCCAGATCATACTAAGCCTCATTTCCGAGCCATTAACAACGTTCTACGTAGAAATCAAGCTGGCTTTCGCCCTCAAAGATCTTGTATAGATCATATAAACACTGTACGTACTATCGTAGAGCAATCCGAGGAATTCAATTCTTTTGTTTTCATAGATTTTCTGAAAGCGTTTGACACCTTTGATAGGGAAGCAATATGGGTGGCACTTTGAGCTAGAGGTATTTCAGACAAAATGATCAATAATATCATAAAACCGTCGTATACTTGGTCCTCATGTCGAGTTTTATACGGCAAACTGCTAAGCGATCCTTTTGAATGCAGTAGCGGTGTGAAACAAGGATGGACACTGTCGCCCTTGCTCTTTATCAACGTTCTTGATTTGGTGTTTGAAGCAGCTGAATTAAATAGTTTTGGAATCGACTGGAAATTTAACCGTAAACAAGGAGACCTAGAATATGCGGATGATGTTGTTTTATTTTCTTACCGTCATTCGGACCTTCAAAACCAATTAGATAGACTCGCCACAGAAGCCTCAAAAATTGGTCCTAAAATCAACTGCGCAAAAACGAAAAGTTTGCGGGTAAACCCCACTAATACAAGCGTCCTTGAAAATGTAGACAAACTCGAGTATCTTGGAAACCAAATTACATGATCCGGAGAAGCATTGGACGATGTAGACTGCAGAATTCTTAAAGCCAGAGCTGCCTTTGGACAACTAAATAGTTTCTGGCGAATACCGAATATCCGGCGGAAATACGAGTCTTCAACGCATGCATAAAATCGGTGCTGTTGTATGGCTGTGAGACATGGTTCATTACCCGTATTATTGTCAAGAAGCTCCAAACAGTTGTCGATCGATGTCTTAGAAGCGTATTACGTATATGGTTGCCCCGAACCATTACCAATGTGCGCCTTTGAAAACTTTGCGATCAAAAACCAATCGAAATTGAAATTCACAAGCGCAAATATGGTTGCTTGGGTCACACGCTGCGCAAAGATTATGATGAGATACCGCATGCAGTTGTGGAATGGAACCCACAAGGCAATCGATCCAGAGGCAGAGCTAACATGACCTGGCGCAGAACGCTCAACCGGGAGACCGGGAAATCCATCATCGAGCTACGAGCAATGTCGCGAAACGAGGAACATTGGAAATCCTTCGTTAATAATAAATGACTACGTTTATAATTGGTTTAAATTATTAATATCTCCCTAATAAATAATAAAGCTCTTGGGGTATACAAATAATTAATTTCACTAAAAGCTCAAAAGTTGCCCACTGAATAGTTAATTAAAAAATTTTATATTTTGTAGATCAATAAATCAATTATAAAAATAAAATTATGAAAAATCAAAAAACTAATATATTTAAATAAATAACATTTTTTAATTTAATAAAATATTTTATCATTCTCAAGGAGCTAATAAATAAATTATAATCTCTTTATTCGTTTAGGAGATATGGCTTCAAAGAAAAGTCTAAAAATGAAAGCCAAATTTTCAGTTATCAATAATTTGCTAAATATTCTTAATTTTGAAAATAAATAAAGCTAGTAGCTCTACCAAATATGTAAAAATCATCAAAATTGGATGAGTCAGGGTATATACAGGGTGCGCCAGAGAAACTTACTTATTTGAAAAAATTCACGCGTGGTGTGTTGAGCGGGTAGAGGGACGAGAGAGGGCACATCTGGAGGGGAAGTTCCCAAGGTTGTTTCTCTCTCCACCATCCCTTCAGTCAGTTGCCATCATGCTCTGGTCTAGAGAGCAGCGGGCCTTCGCAATCGAGAACTTTTTTCTAACGGTCGCTCACTTGTTGCTACGCAACGTGCCTTCCGCGCTCGCTTTGAAATTCCTCCTCACAGATTCGTTCCTGGCCGTAATTCGATTCTGTCGTGGGTTAACTCATTTCGGGAGTGTGGAAGTGTCGCTAAACCCAGAAATGGACTTCAACGGACCATCAGAACTCTGGAAAATGTCGAAAGAGTGAGGCAGTCAGTTGTGCGTTCTCCCCGGCGTTCGGCTCGCAAACACGCAGCTGCTATGGGAATTTCTGAAACCACTGTTCGACGAATTCTCCATGAAGACCTTCACTTTCATCCCTATAAATTGGCTGTTGTGCAAGAATTAACTGAACGCGATTTTGTTGCCCGTCAAAATGCCTGTGAAATGCTGGTTGACAACCTGCGTGAAGACGCGGTCGTTTCTTTCAGTGACGAGGTTCACTTCCACATTTCCGACTGCGTCAACAAACAAAACATGCGTTATTGGTGTGGTGTTAACCCACGTGAGCTTCACCAGAAGCCACTTAACTGTACGATGTCGGTAATGGGAATAATTGGTCCTTATTTTTTGAAGAAAACGAACGCGCAGTTACCGTGAATGGAGCTCGTTACAGGAACATGATCGAGGAATTTTGTCTTCCAAGACTCGAAGAAATGGACGTTAGGAACGTGTGGTTTCAGCAAGATGGAGCCACAGCACACACAGCACGAGACTCAATGAATTTGTTGCGACAACATTTCCCCGACCGCCTCATCTCTCTCAGAGGCGATTTCCAATGGCCGGCACGCTCTCCAGATTTGACGCCATGCGATTACTTTTGTAGGGTTATTTGAAATCTCTGGTTTATGTCGATCGACCACGGACCATAGCACAGCTCAAGAAGAACATTCGCGACGCCATTGCCAACATACCGATTAATATGCTGCAAAGAGTGGATACGAATTTCAAAAATCGACTTCATCAGTGTATGCGCAATGGGGGTCGCCATTTATCCGATGTCAATTTCAAGACTGCAATAAAAAAAAATTGGGATATTGTATTTTTAAATAAAAAAAAAATTAAAACAATAATTGAAGGAAGTACTTTTGTTTTTATTGACCTTTCAAATAAGTAAGTTTCTCTGGCGCACCCTGTATATGCAGGATTACAAATAATTGTATCTTAATTTTTAAAAACGACTATTAAAAAGTTAGAGAGAAAAAAATTTGCCTCCATTTATTAACTTGCTCTTAATTTCGAACTAGTATTCTTACATTTCTAGAATTCTGCATTTAAAGATTATCTTACTCAAAGTTTAAGGCTTTAAGTGAAGAGTCCTAAGCAGTACCATTTGCCTAAATTTTTTGGAGCCCCAAAATTACAAACAAAATCCGCTACTGTCTTGCATTAATGGCGCTATAATACACATTACTCATACGCAACGTAAGCTTTTTGAAGACCAAGTGCTGCAGTGGCTTTTGCCTTGGCTTTTAAAGTTTTTTGCATTGAATAGAGAAGCCTTGACAGTGTGTGTGAGAGATTTTAGACAATGCACGTGTGTTTGTTCTACTACGTATATATGTATATATGTACATGTGTGCGTGTGTTTGTGTTGGCCAACCAAATGCCATAATGAGCTTGCTAGCCAACGCCCGCAGTTCTACCAAACACATTAAAAGCCATTCATTTTTTTTTGTGTGTGCTTTTTTTTCATGCTTATTTTACATTGGAAAAAAGAAAGAAAATTTTTATTGTAAGCGTTTACATTGCAATTTCTATGCCGGAAACTGCGACTGCGACTAGGACGACGGCGCGTAATTAATTTCCCGCTGCTATTATTTGCTTTAAAAAATAAAAAATAAAATAAAAATAAAAAACTAGCCACGACAATGCAAGCCACTGGCATTTTTTAATTACTTCCATGGAAATTAATTATAAAAAAAAACAAGCATTCCATATAGATTACACACTTTTAACAAGTGGCAAAGCAAACAAATAAATTACATTATAAAAACTTCTAAGCTGCTTAAAGAGACATTGCCTTAATAAATTACAAAAAAATAAGGGAAAAAAACAAACAACTTGGTTTTTTTTTCGTTTACTTTGGAACTTCTTCAATAATCATAAGAAAACTTTTATTTTTTTCATTTAAATTTTGTTGTTTGCGGCTTAGTGCATCAATTGTCACAATATTTGGCCAGAAAAATAACTTTGCTGAAATGGAGCTTTTGGCCATAATTTTGTTGTTTTTTTTCATACTTTTGTTTTAAAGAATCTGCTTTAATT
>JBAMAX010002816.1:0-50810 GCA_037043745.1 Chymomyza amoena | reverse complement strand
CTTGTGTCTTGGACTTATGGCGCTCCGATCTTAACGTGGCTGGCTGGAATAAAGATACAAAGATTAAATGCGTCGCTTTAACCAACTGAACACTTTACATATACATATGTACATACCTATACATGTGCGCACGGGTGCAACAAAAAGATAACCAAATGTGTGTCTGTATTTGGATTAATGTCTGTATTGAATATAAACTTTTATGCATGTGTTCTGGAAAAAGGCATTCCAACTTTTTTGCTCACACGCTTTGACTTTTATGCGTAGACGCACACAGACTCAAAACTTTTGCGCAGTTTTGTGCTGCTAACGAACGAAAAAGCCAAAAGGAAGCTGCAAACTGCGCGCGTTGCTAAACGAAAATGTACACCAACAAGCAACTGACAGGAGAGTAAAAATTGAGAACGTTAACTGAGGGCGACAACGGCACTTATTAGCTGGAAATTAACTGTGTGTGTGTGTGCACGCTTGCGTCTTGTGTCTTGGACTTATGGCGCTCCGATCTTAACGTGGCTGGCTGGAATAAAGATACAAAGATTAAATGCGTCGCTTTAACCAACTAAACACTTTACATATACATACATACATATGCATGTGCGCACGAGTGCAACAAAAAGTTAACCAAATGTGTGTCTGTATTTGGTTAATTTTCTGTATTGGACATAAACTTTTATGCATGTATGCTGGAATAAGGCTTTCCAATTTTTTTGCTCACACACACTTTGGCTTTTTTGCTTACCCGCACACAGAGTCAAAACTTTGCGCAGTTTTATGCTGCTAACAAACGAAATGTCAAAAGGAAACTGCAAAACTGCGCGCGCTGCTCAACGAAAATGTAGAGCAAAAAATTCTAAGCAGCGACAACGGCACTTATTAGCTGGAAATTAACTGTGTGTGCGTGTGCACGCTTGCGTCTTGTGTCTTAGACTTATGGCGCTCCGATCTTAACTTGGCTGGCTGGAATAAAGATACAAAGATTAGATGCGTTGCTTTAACCAACTGAACACTTTACATATACAAACATACATATGCATGTGCGCACGAGTGCAACAAAAAGTTAACCAAATGTGTGTCTGTATTTGGTTAATTTTCTGTATTGGATATAAACTTTTATGCATGTATGCTGGAAAAAGGCTTTCCAATTTTTTTGCTCACACACACTTTGGCTTTTTTGCTTACCCGCACACAGAGTTAAAACTTTGCGCAGTTTTATGCTGCTAACAAACGAAAAGTCAAAAGGAAACTGCAAACTGCGCGCGTTGCTAAACGAAAATGTACACCAACAAGCAACTGACAGGAAAGTGAAAATTGAGAACGTTCACTGAGGGCGACAACGGCACTTATTAGCTGGAAATTAACTGTGTGTGTGTGCACGCTTGCGTCTTGTGTCAACGTCGTTCATTTTGAACTCAGTAGTGTAGGCTGGTTCCGTTCACTAGTTCATTTACTAACTATGAGCAGTAGAATGCAATTATTAAATTTTTAGCAAATATTAAAATTGATTTTAAGCGCTGCTGTTAAACGCTACTGTTAAGTTTAGTGTTCTCTGTTAAATAAATATTTTGCATAATAAGTTGCAACAACTGAGCAACAAAAAAACGTTCAGATGAACAAATGATGCAGTCAAGTAAAACTCAATACTGTGGTTCATTTTTGATTTTGGCTCTAATCACTAGTTCATTTACTAACTATGAGCAGTAAAATGCAATTATACGGGGATGCCACAGAAATCGTTATTGATTTTAGCAACGGTTTGAAATCAAATCAATAAAAAAAATCCGTAGGTGCCACAGAAATCTTATACAGGGGTGCCACAGAAAACCAATTCGATACAATTTCAATACAATTCCAATTCTTGTTGCCGCAGACATGACTGACAACGGTTTTAAAACCGTTGAAAAAACTTTTTGAATTTTGATTAAATTCATTAATAAAAACTTATTTATACAAATAAACCCTAAACTTATTTGGAAAGTTTATTCTATTTCTAAAATATCTGTGTCTTTATGTTTTGCTAAATCGAATGCTTTAATTCATGATTTTCATTTTTAAAAAATCGTTATTAAAATCGTTGGTTCATTTGGCATACTGTGTCAACATTTAAAATTTATTCATGCAAAGGAGTTGCCACATGCGGTACTAAATAATAACATTTCGAATTAATTATTTTAGCGTATTAACAAATGTTTTTGGTGTTAAATGATAGTTAAAAAATTGTTTTGTTTTATGTTAATTAAGTTGCCATTACTCAAAGCTACGATTTTAATGGAAAGCTGAATAGATATGTGCTGTGCAACTTTATCTTATATCGGTGTGTTACGCATGCTTGTGAATGGCAATAACTGATTTTGCAATGTGTATTTAAACTCCATCTAGAGGTTTTTCGACGCCTTCGCTTGACTTTTTCCTTGTAGGGATTTTTTTTGTAAAGCCTTTATGGCTAACAAGCCTGCAATTGTCATTTTAAAAATTAGTTTATATTTTTGTGCAAATTTTCAAATGTAACCTAACCAATTTTGCCATTCTCAACGCTGGGCACAGCTGTTGAGTCGGGTTGTTATACACACTGTTGTATTGGGCGGGACAAATACTTAAACTTAATTTAAATTTAATCTGCACAAACAGAAAAATGATGCAAATTATGCTGATAATTATTGTTTAATCTAAAGTATAAACTTTATTGGATCACTGTTAATAAACATTCGAATAAGTGTCTAAATGTTGTAAAATAATTTTTGTAAGTTTGCTACCCTTTGCTGCCATATTTGCAGAAGCGTCAACATGCGAAGTTAATTGTTCGAAAAATGAAATCTATAAGATTTCTGTGGCAACTACGGATTTTTTAACATTTATTAATACGCCAAAATAATTACTTCGAAATGTTATTATTTAGTAACGCACTTAGTGGCAACTCCATGCATGAATAAATTTTAAACGTTGACACAGAATGACAAATGAACCATAGATTTTAATAACGATTTTATAAAAATGAAAATCATGAATTAAAACATTCGATTTAGCAAAACATAAAGACACAGATATTTTAGAAATTGAATAAAGTTTCCAAATAAGTTTAGGGTTTATTTGTATAAATAAGTTTTTATTAATGAATTTAATCAAAATTCAAAAAGTTTTTTCAACGGTTTTAAAGCCGTTGTCAGTCATGTCTGTGGTACCAAGAGTTGGAATTGTATTGAAATTGAATCGAATTGCTTTTCTGTGGCACCCCTGAAAGAATTGGAATTGCATCGAAATGGAATAGAATTGGTTTTCTGTGACACCACTGATAATTTTTACCCCATTCCATACAAATATAATTGTTGGCTTTCAACAAATTAAATTAAAATAAATTCATAAAAATATAGATGTGCTCACTTGAACGAATCAAGGTTAATTTTTATTATATATTTTTATTCCAAAAATGGATATCGGTAGCACTCGAAAAGAAAACGTTACGAAGTCGATTCGAACTCAGTCGAAATCTAGAACACCATTTATCGGAATGCAAGCTTGATTATGTTGTAGTCACGAATAAGCTAAGTGGACTAAAAAATATGCTAGATTTATGGCTATAGGCTAATAGCCTAGCTAGATAGCTAATTGTAAATAAATTTTTATAAGCTATTTAATTTTCAAATATGCTAGATGTAGCCTGAAATAGGCTAAGCTGGCAACACTGCTGACAACACTGGTGTACGCTTGCGTGTTGTGTAAGCGTAGTTCATTTTGAGCTCAGTAGGGAACGCTGGCTTGGTTCACTAGTTCATTTACTAACTATAAGCCGTAGAATGCAATTATACAAAAGTTAAGCATTAAAATAAATTTTAAGCGCTGCTGGTAAAGTTTAGTATTCTCTGTTAAATAAATATTTTCAACTGAGCAAGTTCAAAGTTCAACTGAACAAATGTTGCAGTCGAGTAAAGTTCCTTCCAGTGGTTCATTTTTGATCAGGCACTCTTATGAGCAACTCAGCACTCTTTCACTTTGGACTTGACGTGCGTGGACAAAGGTCGTGTTTTAACTCGGAACAATTTAAGTGCGTAAGTTTTAATTAAAACCAATTGTTTATTAAATAATATTTTTTTATATTATTGCCTGAAAATGTGCATGTTGCATTTTTTTTTTTAAATGTGTTTTTTTTTGGAGCTGCATTTTATTTTTCGTTGTGTTATTTTTTCGTATTGACAACAGCAGCTGCCAATAGCGAATGTGCAACAAATTATGGCAATTATAATAAATAATGTATTTGCTCATGCATATGATTAGCATAAAAATTGAATAATATAAAGCGATTGTGATTAAATACGGCGTACATATGTATATATATGCATAAATATGTATGATTTTTTTTGTTGAAACGTTGATACAGTGCAGAGCTGCAGGCGGCGTCCAGCGGCGTCTCAGCGCTAGAAGAAGCAGCACATGAAGCAAGTGTTTTTTTGTATGCAAAGTGAACATAACCACAAAATTTGAGAAAAAAAAAACGAGTTTGTGCCAATAAAGTTTTGGTGTGATTAAAATTAAAATATTAAAAATTTGCGTAGCAAATTTATGCCTATAATTTAGGTGCCATAAAACATCAAAAATTTGCTTGAAAATTTTAAGTGAAAAACGTTTGTCTGTGTGTGTGTGCAAAAAAAATGTTGCCTACATATGTGTATATATGTATATAGTACATACTATGTATAGGCTGCAAACTTAGGTTATGTTTCGCTTGTTCGCAAGCACATTGTCTACTGTGTATATACATATGTATTAGAGCACAGGATATATAGATATATGTATATATTTTATGCATACGCGTGTAAATTACACATATCAGTAATATATAGATATATATATTATATGCATATGCGTGTAAGTTAATCATATCAGCGAAATTTATTTTTCATTTGCATTAAAAACATTTTCATTTTTTCTGCGTGCAAATATTTATCATGGTCACTGTAGTTCAACGCGCCTAAAAAAAACACACACACATGAAAATACACGCACACACAC
The DNA here is from genome assembly GCA_037043745.1 of Chymomyza amoena. Lineage (NCBI taxonomy): Eukaryota > Metazoa > Arthropoda > Insecta > Diptera > Drosophilidae > Chymomyza > Chymomyza amoena. Next base: position 45,809 of record JBAMAX010002816.1, on the reverse strand, counting down.
ATTGCAGTTAATTTCCAGCTAATAATTGCAGTAATCTCTGCTTTCCAAATGAGCAAATATTCCAATACATTTCGTCAGCTATCTGTCTCTCTCTCTCTCTTTTTTTGCGTTCATGCAAAACATAACTGTAACTGCGTAGTTGTTTGTTGCTGGAAATTTCTTAAAGCAACGCGCGCATTATTACAGCTTCCTTTTTGATTTTTCTTTCGCAGCTATTTTTTAACTTCCATTGCTAGAAAGTTCTTCGACCAGCGCGCGCATTATTTGAGCTTCCTTTTTGCTTTTTCTTTCGCTGGCAGCCATTTTGTAACTTGCAATTTTAATTTATTCTTTCGCTGTTACATTGTTGCATGCCTGTGTTGGCCAATGTGTACACACTTGTGGGGCTAAAATCATATTTCTCGGAAAATGGTTACACATTTGGTTTTAATGTGCCTTAGGACATTTTTATAAGCTTTATAATTTATTTAAAAACAAAATTTTTGTAAAATTTACATAAATTATAGTTGCATTTATACAATATATATATATAAATATTAATTGCTGGACTACAGTAAAGCTTAATTATGCGTTTACGCGTGAGTAGTCGCATGTAGGTAAAACATAGGCGGGTAGGGCGATATTCTGACTATTATTTTTTTATTTTATTATTATTTAATGTATATGACCAGAACCAAAAAATATTCATAAAACAAATCTATTTCTATCAAACGGCTTAGTTGGAAAAATATGAAAATTTGAAAAAATTATTATAAAATAAATTTGTTTTTAACAAAATTAAAATTTTGAAAGTACAGAAGTATAATCGTATTAAATTTTTTGTTAGTTAACATTTTGATTACCACAATTTTTACAAATAGATATTTTTTTATAGTAATTAGCACAAATCATTATCGTTTGGCGCTACAGCTCTTTGTGAGCTTTGGCCTGCTGAACATAATGCCTCCAGGTTGCACGATTATTTGCTGATTCTTTCCAGTTTTTTATCTTAATCTTATCCATATCCTCCTTTAATTCTTCCATCCATCGCGATCTTGGTCTGCCTCTTGCTCTGGTGTTGTATGATTTTGCATCTAAGATTTTCTTTTGGGCTCTACAAGGTTCCATTCGTGACACGTGGCCTAACCACCTTAGTCTTTGTGCTTTAATGAAACGTACAATGCTTTCTCCTCTAATAAGCTGATCTAGCTCGTCGTTCCATCTAATTCGCTACACTCCATTGTCATTAATAGCGGCAAAAATTTTTCTTGGAATTTTCCTTTCAAATACCGTTAGCTTGGATTTGTTTTTTTCACTCAGCGTCCAAGATTCAGATCCGTAGCAATATCTAGTAGAATTATACCGTATGATTTTTTGTGACGTTTGTTAGTTAAAATTTTATTTTTTATGTCTGCTAATTTGGTGAACGGTACTATGTTCTATTGTACCATGTGTAGAGACAAAATTGTTTATTCGATATTGAATGAGTTTTTCGAAGATCTTTTGCCAGATTACTCATAAGACTTTATCGGTCTGTAGCTCTTTGGGTCATTCTTAGGTTTGTTGGGTTTATCGAACCGCGATGACTTGATAGCTTTCTTGAATGCTCGTGGGAAGTTATTCAATCGGAAGCAGCTGTTAAATATGTATTGAAAGCAATCTTTATTGTCTTTTCGGGTAACTTTTTGAGTAAAATGTTGGGGACTTTGTCCAATCCGGGAGATTTAGAAGTTTTAAGTTGCGATAAAATAGTAGTCAGTTCGTTGACTGTAACAAGTTCTATATTTTCGGTACTAAGTGGCTCAGATTTGAACTTAAATGCTATTGAATCAATTTTTAAATCCAAAGAATGTGAAAAGTTGGTCGTGAGGTTGTGGACCTGTGCAAAAGTATCTGCTAAGTTTTCAGCCTTTTCTTTGTCCGAAATAAGTTTTTTGTTGTCCAACTTGTAGGTGAGGAATTTGATTCTTACGCTTACCTCTTAAACTGCGACTAAGTTTCCAGAACCGTTTATCGCCCGGTTTCAAACGAGACAACAGATTGGACCACTGTAGTATTTCAGGGTATCGGTGTTTATTACTTCGGTTTATGTACTTGCTGAGAAATACGATGCACTGTTCAAAGAAATTTGCTCAGTCGGTGATCTGTTGTCCGTTGCTGTTTCGCTTTTGAATTTCTTTCTTTCGCCTATGATATATTCTCATCAATCTCTCTGGAAAATATGTATCTTTTAGGCTACTAGACTTGGGAGTGGCAATGTCTCTTGTAGATAATATAATTTTTACTAATCTATCAATATCTATGTCTATAGCTGTAGTAGAACTGTTAGAATCAAAGAGCATATGTAATACTCACTATTGTAATTCATTCTTAGAAATTCTCCAGTCGCATTGACTGTAGTTAAAATATTCTTGATTAGCTGATGCTAAATGATTGGCATTCGATAGTACATAAAACTGGACTGATGGTCTGGAAGGGATTTCATACAGAAGTACTAATCGTATTAAATTTTTTGTTCAGTTAACATTTTGATTACCGCAATATTTTACAAATAGATATTTTTTTATAGTAATTTAGCAAAAATATATTTTGCATAACCAGCTCAGATATTGATGGTTTTATTTTTATTGCATAGATCAATTAGACAATTTTTTCGTATATTATAACTTTTCGGGCTCCTCAACAGAACTGCAAAGTTTTCTGGTTCAAATGAATCTTCATATTTTGTTCGCAGTTCTTCTTCTGCTAATTGCAACGGGCAATCTTTACTTGGTAGCGCTTCTACCGTTTTTTCATTACACAAAACCCATGCCAAGTCGAGAACATTGAAAAATATTTGGAATGCCATCTTCAAGAATCGAGAATGATATCTGTAATGTCTATCACGAATTTGGTTTTGTTGTAAAATTATATGAAGTTTCCGGCTTATTTTAGTCTTTGTCTATTTAGAAACTTATTGCATTCTTGCTTCTATAGGTTAGGTTAGGCTACTCCGGTTAGGTTAGGTTGACACCTGGGGGAGTCACATAGACTTCATACTCCTTAGTGGAATTGTATCTTTCTTCTATAAATTATAGATGAAACTTAAGTTAGTTTATCTTCTTTCTGCTTAGCAAATTTAGCGAATTCGAATAGTTCCAAGCTTCAACGATATCGGAAATGTCTTTACATATAATATTTGTTATGTCTTTTAGACGTCTTGGTATTTTCAAATACTTTTAACTGAATAAAATTATACTAAACATATTTTTTCATATTATTAATATAATTTTTCACAATTAACTTACAACAATGTTATAAAGAAATATATCCCAAAAATATGATTCACAAAAAAAGTTCTACGTATAGCATTTTCGACCCGTAGCAGAATTATCAGAGAGAAAACATATCATAGACGTAGAAATACAATTAATTTACAAAGCACAGAAATATATTCGGGAAACTTTCCGTGTTTAGAATAAAAAATATTAATAAGGTTATTGCCTAAAAAGTTTTTATTTTAACTTTTTTAGTGCCTGTAAAAACTTAGAACGACTTGAAAGTATTTGATGAGCCCAGATGATGATATTTGATGATGGCCTGAGAATAGCTCAAGGGTTAAATATTTATCAAAAAATTATATCTGAAATATAGACAACTTTTATGAGAAAATTGGCTGGTCCCTTAAATTTTGCAATGTTGGAAAAATTGGTATTTTTTTTTAGTTCGATGATAATCAAAAGTAAAAACAATGATTTCAATTATCGATTTTATTGGAGTGTAGAGCTTTTTATTTCCTTAATGCATTTTATTACACTCCCGATCTATAATGGTTTTAATTTTATTTTATAAATTATTATTTAGTACTTTTTTTTAGCACTTTATAATGCTAGCAGTAGGACCGGCACGCTTTTTCAAAGATTTCACCGAATCCCTGATCCCTTAGGGCCCATATAAAGCAAGCAGTTCAATTATTCTGTTATGTCCGTCTGCAAGATTCTTAGATCTGTAAAGCAAGCAGTGTAAATGTTGTGTTATGTCAGTTTGCAGAATAGTTTAAGACGCACCGCATCAAGCAGTGTCGCCCTTTTCAAGCAAGCAGTGTAACTATTCTGTTACGTCAGTCTGCAACATTCTATTGGATATTGAAGCAAGCAGTGCACATTTTGTTTTATGCTAGTTTGCATGATTTTTACAATGAGATCATATCTGCAATTTGCTTAAATAGTTTTTTAATACAAATTTTTAATAAGCAGCTTTTATATTTCGAGGTGTAAGAGTCTCAAAACCCCTTCTTCTTTTGACTAATTGCTATGCTTATTTCAGTTAATTTAAGGCACATCAGCATCAAGCAGTGCCGACTTTTTCAATCAAGCAGTGCAAGTATACTCGTATGTTAGTCTGCAAGATTCTTACAGATCTTTAAAGCAAGCAGTTCAAATTTTGTATTATGCCAGGTTGTAAGGCAAATGGGATCTTATTTGCAATTAGGTTAAATTTTTTTTAATATGCATTGTTAATAAGCAGCTTTTGTATTTCGACGCCTAAGCGTCTCAAAATCCCTTTTGCTTTGGACTAATTGCTATGCTTATCTCAGCATCAAGCCGTGTCGAGCAAGCAGTGCAGTTATTGTGTTCTGCCAGCTTTTTAATATTTTTAAAACTTATAATTCGAAGCTCAGAATCTCTTCTTCTTTTGGACTTATTGCTATGCTTATCTCAGCATCAAGCAGTGCCGCCTTTTTCAAGCAAGCAGTGCAATTATTGTGTTATGCCAGCTTGCAAGATTCTTACTTAGCTCCAAAATGGTTATATTTTGAATATTTTTTAATTTATATTTTAAAGCTCAGAATCTCTTCTTCTTTTGAACTAATTCTTAGGTAATTTAAGGCATATCAGAAATAAGGATTCCACAATAAACCGTATATGTACTTGAAGCAAATTTCAAACCAAAATTTTCAAAATCGCGCCGATTTTTGTCAGGAATGTTGGGGGAGTGGTAGCTATCGGAAGCAGCAGCATCTGGGGAAACTCTTTGATGTCTTGCTTGCTAATATATATAAATATATAGGGGTCAATCTTGAAACTATTTTGCTTTAATGTATGCTTATCTATGGATATTTATTAAAGAGCAATTTAAATATGGGTCCAGCATAAAATTCCAACCTTTTGCGCTTTTCTGTATGGTATTAACTATCAAAGGCCAAAGGCGATGAGCGACGACGATGACGACGACGACGACGTCGAGGATGAATGCCATACATTGCCAAAAGCCACCTGGATGTATATATGCACAAATGTGTGTGTGTGTGTGCGTATGTGTGTGTATCTATGTGAGAGTGTATGCGTATGTGTGTTATGTTTCAGAGCAACTTGGAGCTGCTTAGTTTAGTTTAGCTTGACTCTGTACGCTTTGAAGCTGCTATGGATAATACTTGGTCGTTGTCTGTCTTTGGACAGTGGCGGATTTCGCCTGAAATATTTCGGTGTATCCGAATTTCATTGTCGGTTAAGCGGCCAGCGCCTTGAATCCTCCGCACCTGCTGCTATAGATACTAATTTTTTCTTTGCTTGCTGCTTTTTCTTTAGCTGCTGCTGCTGCTGCTTCTGCTGCTTTGTTGGTATTCAAATTGGTTCCCAAGCCAAAGATATGCAAACTCAAAGAAGTCTTTCAGCTAGTTGTACATTTTTTATACGAACTCAGCAGCAAAAGTCCGTTCACGCCCCCCGCCCCCGCCCCCACGACGCTAAGAGCCAAGTCAATCCAGGCAGCAGACTAGACCAAGTCGTCCTTTTTATGCTGGTTCAACACTTTGTTGCGGCAGGCTACTCGATTGCCTTTGCCCCTTATATACCTATCTAGTATATAGGTACCTATATGTACTACATAAGATATGCAAAATTTAGCACGCAAAGCATGGAAAAATCATTTTTTGCACGAATTTCAATAGCTTTGACTAGGGGTCGTACCCGTATCCATCCAGCCAATTTGTTTGCCCAATTCGCTTTGTCCAATGCACTAAGCGCTAAGCCGCCCAGGCCAGCTCATTGATATGATGCATCATACGAAGGTTGCCCAACAATCTTTCGTATGATGAAAGATTTTTATCGCACCTTGTTTCATATGCTTCATTGACGAATTGTCTAGGTTTATCCAGGGGACAATTTGTTTTGTTTTCAATCAATTTACTTGGGGGAAATGAGTAGCCTTTTTAAAGGGTGTAACCCTAGAAGCAGTTTAAGAGCAAATATTGGATGCCTATGCAGTAGCGGCAAGTGGGTTGAATTCGTAAGAATATTTTCGTAGATTTTTTGGAGTGACATAGAAATTAGTTTCTTCAAATTTTGAACTTGTGTGGTTCAAAATTTCAGTTCGATATGAAGGTTTTTTTCAGTTAGATTAATCTCTGAGCATAAAATACCAAAATCACGATGTTCAATTTTTTTAGGGAGATTTCGAAATGTCTTCTACTTGAATCCCCATTTGCTGTTAGGGGTCGGAGTAGCCTCGGGATATTCATGCTCTGCAATTAGATCGGTCCCGGCTCTCTATTCTCATCTCTGCCAGGGTTCTGCTTCTCATCCTTCCCACATGCTGGATGCGATTTTCCTACGTTTTTCGGGGTCTTCCTCTCGGTGCATTGCCTTCTGTTCTCATTTTCAGTACCTATTTGGCTTTTCTTGACTCGTCCATTCGATGTAGATGACCCAACCATTTTAGCTGTCTCCTCGATTTCTAGTATAATCGACTTCTTCTGCCCTACTTCTGAACGTATTCTTTCATTTCTGACCAAAACTGTCCTGGTTTTTCCTGCGACCCTTCGAACGTACTTTCGAAATGTCCAAAAATTATAAAACTGATATTAGATTTCATCGCAAACATTTCATTTCTTTATTTTTGGTAAGAAAAAGGTTGAAAAATATATTAAAATGAATCATCTTCATCCTTGGCGCTATAGCTAGAGTTTAGCTTTGGCCTTTCGAACAATATTTCTGCAATAATCTCTTATCATTTGCAGCTTCTTTCCTGTTATGGACGTTTGAATTTTTCTGATCATCTTTCACTCCATTAATTCAACGTGCTCGGGGTCGCCCAAATACTCTTCTTTCATCTGCTTTGTTGAAGCAGGATTTTTTCAAAATTGGTTTTCGCGTCCTCGCAAAATGTCATGCCCACCCAAGTCTTTGTGACTTGGCAGAGGCAGCTAGACTTGTCGTTAAATATCTTCCGTAGCTCTTCCTTCGTGGGAACTCCTCGGTAGCTATGAGCATCTATCCTTATCGGCCCAAGAATTCGTCGTAAAAATTTTCTCTCTGTGCTCTGTAGGAGGAACGTATATGATTTCTTCAGAGTCCACATTTTACATCCGCATATTCGTATTGGTCGGATCGTTTTGTTATATATCCGGAGCTTTAGGGTTCTGTTGAGAAGACTTGAAGAACGTTGAAAGTGAAAAAAATATTAAGTTCGCCAATTTAATTTTTTCTATTTTATCGCTTAAACAGTTGTTCGTAGAGCTGATGTAAGAACTAAACTAATTAAACTAGCCAATAACTTCAAAGTTATGCTCATCTATGGTTATACTTTGCCAAAGCGTCGAACCCAGTGTGAATTGCCAATCCTCTTTTTTTTGCTTTTTTTTTTTTAAATTGATAAAGGTTTAAGTATATTTTCCACAAAAATAGATCAAAGTACAAAAACAAACCCGCAGTGAAGCACATTAAAACGTTTTTTGAAGAATTAAAATCATATTTTCTGTTCCAATAGAACTTCCCGATTTTCTGAATGTTTTGGAATTTACGCTTTCTTCCATCCATGTCCAAACGGACACGCTCTGGCAATGCCCCATATATTGACTTTTCTGGGTCTACTTTAAAACTGTTCGCTATGTTCAAGCTCTACGTTCATTGCTCACCTGGTCACATTACTCTATGTTACAGTCAACCCTCGCATTAATTGACAACTTGGCTGGCGTACACTCACTCAATTTGTACGGCGGGTCAACTACAGCACAAATGAAATCAAATGGCTCCAGCTCAAGTTGCCAACTAAAGCTTCCAACTTACTGCCGCCTACACAACTTGGCTGGGCTGGGCTGGGCTGGACTTACCCGCCCATTGCTGCACGGAAAAAGAGAGACACAAACAAAATCGAGTTGGTAGAGAGAGTTGAGCATTTGGGTTATTGATACTTAGCGCCAGCAGGCAGCAGTCATGAAGTTGAAGGCTTTCCAGGACAGCGGTCCGTTCTGTCCGCTTTGTCCAAGTGAATGGCAAAAGTGGAAATGTTTGCAATTTATTGTTACTACACAAAGACGTTGACTTTGTTCAACATACGAATCCCGCGAACTCAACGAACCGCTCGAAGCCAGAGTCAGCGCCAGAGCTAGTTCTGTACCGGTCTCCTGCTCCGGCTGGAGCTGCATGCCGTCGCCTCACATTGTTTCTAATGTAGTGTGCTGCGCAGCAGTCATTGATTGCCAATTGATTGTAGAGATGGGGCCAGGATTGGGCGTATGCCAGTGGCGTTGTTACTGCTGGACAGCAGCATAGTTTAAGAACTTGCAGTCAGTCGTCCATGCCACAGCTAGTTAAAGTTCCAAGTCAAGTTTTGAGTCCGGGCACTTGAGTTGGTAGTGGTAGTAGTAGTCTCTACATGAACAACAACATCCCAGCGCACAGGAAGCTTCCTCCTCTTGGCTTTGGCATATTGTGATGGCATAAAATTTAAGCATTTTTGCAGTTAACTTATGACTGCTGCTGCTGCTGGCCGGCATGCCTACGTCACACATTCACACATGGTTACCATTACTATGGTTGTGTAGTAGATATATGTACTATATATGTATATATGTGCAGCTTATATACGAGTATCATACATAAAAGTTACCGCAGAGCACGGCAGTGATGGCTCCACAGCTCCACATTGTTGCCGTCTGATAGGCGACAACATCACCCGGGCTATATTCATGGGCATGTTAATGGAGCGCAGGCCGGAGAGGAAGAGCTCTGTTGTCGAGACAAAAACCAGGCAAAAACTTTGTTGCAAAACACTTAACACACACATACACACTCGGGGAAAAACGCATAAGTACAGGCGACAAAAATTTATTCTTTTTTAGTCTAAAAAGAACTGTGGTCTTCAGGAGCATTGTCTTTAGGAACTAGGTATATTAATGCAACAAGTGGGTCAGGTCGCATTGAACGAGCAGGCCTAACGACTGGAATGGGAGTTAATCGATAATAAGAAGAAGTCTTACGATGGTCCTAGCCATAATACATGATATGTCTGTTATAAAGTTTCACTTCATCAACAATATTTTTGTAACCTTTTAGATTCGGATTTCGATTAAAAGGCGATATCTGCTCTGCTTTCTCGCATTGCTTTTATTGGGTTGATAGCGATTTTTGAGACAGCTCCGGTTCCGATGATCAGGTGATCTTTTTTATCTACCCTTTACCTTAACTTAGAGAAGCACCCTCTGGATACTCTGGATCAATATGGATCAAGAGCACAAAAGAAACGGATCAAGTCTGCTCGTATGAACAAATGAGTCTTGGACACCTTTAGGGGAGATACCCCAGGGTCCGTTTTAATTACTGCCTTAAAGATCTTCAATATATTTTGTAACCCTTTAGATTCGGCGATCGGTTTTTAGGTGATATCTGCTCTGATTTTTAGCATTGATTTTGGAATCGTGTATGAGGTTGAAAGCGATTTTAGAGGCAGCTCCGGTTCAGGTGATCAAGTGATCTTTGCTAAGCCCGTCGATACTTCAAGAAGCACCAGCCGAATACTCCCAACAATTGCCATCAATATGGATGAGGAGAACAAAAGAAATGGATCAAGTCTGCCCTATCTAGGAGCTAGGCCTGTCGAGAGGGAAAGGGGGGATTCCCCCGGGACCGAAGTTTTCTCAGTGGCCCGGTGTAACTACTGTCTTAAAGATCTGTCAAAAATATTTGTAACCCTTTAGATTCGGCTCTTGGCTTTAAGGTGACATCTGCTCTGCTTTTTAGCATTGATTTTGGAATCGTGTATGAGGTTGAAAGCGATTTTAGAGGCAGCTCCGGTTCAGGTGTTCAAGAGATCTTTGCTAAGTGCGTCGACACTTGTTATAACATGGACCTCAAATTAAAGAAGCACCCGCCGGATGCTCTCTACAATTGTCAACAATATAGATTAAGAGAAAAAAGACTTGATGAACAACCGTTTCTTAAACATCTTTAAAACCAATCCTGTCGAGAGGAGGGAAGGGGCAATCCACCCAGGCCCGGAATTTTCTCAGAGACCCGGTGTAATTTCTGTCATGAGTCAAGCTCAAGGTGTAATAGCGAGGTCGGTACATTTCTCCCGGTTCGGATTTTCTGTCTGCGGCCCTGATCCGAGCTAAGACATTAGGGAGTTTTGCTTAGCTTTGTTCTTCAGAACTTAAATAGCATAAATGGGTGAGAATTTGTGTGGTTTCCATAATATCCGAGTTGAGACATACACCTATCTCCGCTGTCCCTGAACGATATAAGCTCCGACCACTACAGGATGCACATGCTCATTAGTTTTGTCCTTCACTCGTCATGAGTCTAGCTTAAGGTGTACTAGAGGGAATCTGTAATTTTGCCCCCGGAGCCGGACTAACTCTCTACGGCCCTGATCAGAGCTAAGACTTTAGGGAGCTTTAAATTTGTTTGAGTTTTGCGGGTTTTTCCAAAATATCCGACAAACACCTTGTCCCTGAATGATATAAGCTCCGACCACTACAGGATGCACATGCTCGCATTAGTTTCGTCCTTCACTCGTAAATCATATTTCGTTGGCGAAACGTTTTTAGCGCTTTTGTAGCCTTGTCCCGTCCGTCGCATGTTGAATGCGCGTTGCCACAATTTGCACTGGCAGGCGTTTAAGTGTACACTATAGGAATGCGTTCCACTGTTGCCGTGTATCCCTTTACGCCCTGCTGTACACACTGTCTATGTGCGTGTTGTGCATTGTCTGGTTAGTCCTTTCCGCATATATTTGAAATAAAGTTACGACAAGTTGCACTCAATTTTCAGCATTTACTGTCAGCTGAGGCACGCCAGTCAACGAGCCGGAGGGTGGTGGGGATGGTGATGGGGAGTGGTGTGACGCTATAAGGCCGGGGACCAACGGACAGTCTAGCAAAAAAGTGTGTCAGGCAGTCACTGGCAATGTAGACGGAACGGCTGTGGACGGACGCAGCTTTAGTAATAAAAACAGTGGATGACAAAAACAACCACAACAACGGGAAGAAGAAACCGTAGACAAAAAGTACGCCATGCCGCATAAAACGCTTGAAATGAATACGTGTAACCATTGTGGTACGCTGCCCTCGGGGAACTTGAAGAGGCAGCATGGGCAGCGGGGTGTGGCAGAGGGGTGAGGGGTATGCCTCTCAACGCTTGAGAGACTGAGAGTGTAGCCGTAAGCGGTGGGTTGCTCTGTTCGTCTTTTGATTTTGCAAACATTTTTGATACCCTAAGAGCTGTAGGTGAGCTGGGGGATGTGTAGCATCTAATCCATCATTTTACCATCGATCGATGTTTGTGCGTAGTGTTGATTTACAGTGTGATCAAGGAAGAATTAAATGGTATTCCCTCGATCGTTTAACGCACATTTGTGTTTGGCAGGTGCGCTCTTGGAACGGGTTCTTCACTGTATGTATACCAGAGCTTGCAAACGACTGTCATCCCGCAACCGAAAATCCACCCCGAGCATCCGCCACAGGTCTTTGCGTGACCTTACCCGTGAGATGCAGCGTCAGAATGAGTTCGGAGAGCGATGGAATTTGGCTATGATGTGCTTCCATTCTTATTGGAACCTTGGCTTGAAGTCACGTCAAGAGATTCAGTTACAAGCTGTTGGCTATCCGCTAGATTACAAAAAACTCCAATGCAAGCTATTTTCAATTGGGTCCCACCCCCAGCATCCGCCACTGGTTTTTGGGTACCCTTACCCGTGAAATTAAGCGTCAGATAGAGATGGCAGAACGACGGAATTTGGCTACGATCTGCTGCAATTCTTTTTAGAACCATGGCTTGGAGTTGTGTAAAGGGATTAATTTACAAGTTGTTGAAGCATATCGTCTCGATAATAATCTTCTATGATTAGGCTCAAGAGCTTAACTTCGGTGCAGTATGGGATGAGATGGAGTCAGTGGGATTAAAGTAGGTGTATCATTTGTAGATTTCAAGTTTCATTGGGTCATGTAAAAAATAGTCTTTAGATCTTTAGGATCACCCACTGGATATTTGAACACCCTTACCTTTTCGGTTCAGGACCGATTAGCGGTGTTTCTGCACCTATCCTTGCAAGTTTATCTGCCAGCTCATTTCCAGAAATGTTATGTCCTGGAACCCATCTAATCGTGAGTTTATTCCTGGATCCTAATTTGTCCAGTGACGTTCTCACTTCTTTGACCAGCCCTGATGTTATCGTAGCTTTGTTTAATGCCTTTGTCGCTGCTTGACTATCAGACAAGATGGAAATATCCATGTCATGGTAGTTTCTTTGCAAATTGAATTCTGCACATCTTCCAATAGTACAGACTTTAACTGGGAAAATGCTAGTGTGTCTGCCTAGTGGTTCGTAGTATTTGGTCCTGGGTCCGACTACCCCCAGGCCACTTCCTTGGTCAGTGAGTGACTCGTCTGTGTATCACTTTATTGTATGTGGTTTCATAGTGTGAACTGCTGCAAGAGAGTTCCAAGCCTCTTTATGTTTGGTATCAAAGTTTTGATTGAAGCATTTCAGCCCTTGGCTGCATAGGCATGTGCTTTCCTAGACCTGCAGCATCTTTTTTGGTGGGGCTAAAGTCATCCCCTAATCTCCCAATTCTTATTAATGTGGCTTTCTGTCGCGCATCGACAACGATAAGCCCATAACGCAGATCGCTTTTTTTTATGGAATCTTCAAAACGGATCCTGCTTACTATGATGGTTAGGAGGAGCCTAAGTACTAACACTCCTCCTCCAATCATTCTCTTTTCTTTTACTCCTGTCTTATAAGTAGGCATCACAAGGTCTACGGGCCTAACATAACTAGGATCGGCAGACGATTGCCGAGTTTCCTAGAATGCTGTTCTTACAAACCTCGCTCATCTTCAACGTTTTTGCATTCCCCAGCCAAACGTACAGGGTATACATAATTCGAAATTGGCCACCTCTAAACGGCTCTCTTGTTATTGTTGTCCGTACATGCGTCCGTCCGTCTCCTCTCCAAAGCTGTCACTCCTAGTGTCCTCTCCAGTTGTGGTTGCACTTTTGTTTTGAATGCACGTAAAAATGTCGCAGCTTGTCGCCAGATAAGCTTCTTCAGTCCAGTCAGCTCAGCTTGTTGGAAAGCATTTTTGGCAGTACCGAGCTGGTGACTGACTGGGATGTATGTGCTCCATTTGCATATGGAATTAGTTGTCAGGTTGTTGCTGCTGCTGCCCGCTGCATGTGTGAAAGTTTTCCCCAGGCCTGCCACATAAGATGGGCGAGCTGTACCTAGCAGCTTAGCTCCCACAACCCCCGTACACACACACACAGACAGACACATGCGCATATAAATCTTGCCACATGCAACAGGCTACAGCAATTCTTGGGCAAGAGATCCCATTTAAAATGCCATAACTTATGCGATTTGTCCACAAAACATTAGCATCAAGTTGTCACAGCAATTAAAATAGATGCAGGCACCATCTCCATCTTTTCGGAAATGGAACTATTCCAAGTGTGAAAGTATTTAAATTTTAACAAATTAGCTTTGTGTCTTAGCAGCTCATAAATCTTTGTTGCATAATAAACTATGGATATTATCAGTATTCCTAAGTCGATGTCGTCGTCGTCGTCGTGGTGGTGTTCTCTATTTATATAGCCAGCCGCCTGCCTGTTAAGCAATACATTTTATGTTCAAAATTTTTAGGTCATTTTGAGAAATGAGTGCTTCCATTTATTTTTCCACTTGACTGGGAATAACCTGCTAGCTTGTTACCGGCCTGGTTATCTATTATAAATTTTAGTTTCTGGTTAAATGGATTCTTGGTCGATTAGAAATTTCTTGTCGCTGGCTTTTCTATATTTTTGGTTTTGAAAAGGCCCCATTCTACTATACGTTGGAAATGATTGTTGCAGGGGGTGGTGGAACATTTTTTTACAGGGCTTGAATGTGATTTTTGATGTGTTTTTTAGTATCCGTTCGTCAATGCGTCCATACAAATACCTATATATCGGAGACCATAAGAGCTAGAGAGTCCGAACTTTACCAATAAAAGCATAAAATCACTCTTTAGAATATGCAGCTTGGGCTATACGCAAGGTCTTAGAGAGAAAATCCGGGACCGATGGAAAATGTACCGGCCGCTCTATTAATTCTAGAGCTTGAATCATTGTGTATTGTAAGTACGTCAGTAATTACAGCGGGGTTCTGAGAAAATTCCTGGTACCGGAGCGGCTCGAACACTTTTAGGCTTGATGATCCTTGTAGCCGCTCTGGCTTGACGAGATTTTTTTTTTTTTAGCTTGGAACGAGACAACACTTTCAGACAAGTTTTTGCGCGCCGGTCAGAATCCAGAAAGTTACTGATCTCTTGTCGCGCTGGCTTTGCTCCTCCTCGAATGGCTTATACCCCTCGAGCACTGTTAGGCGGCCGGCTGATGATACCATCCTTATAGCTTGACTAGCGAGGCAGGCGACTTGAAAACTATTAGTCTTCTCGAATGATTCCCAACTATCACGTCCGGTTAGTCCAAGCGCCTTTCTTTGCTTCGTTCTCGCTTCGTTGGGAATCCCCAGACATTTTCTTCTTATTCGATCCCCATTTGCTTTTAGGCGTCGGGGCAGCCTCGGGATATCCATCTTCTCCAATTAGATCGGTTCCGGCTCTCTTTTCTCATCTCTGCCAGGGTTCTGCCCCTCATCCTTCCCAAGTTTTTCGGGGTCTTCCTCTTGGTACATTGCTTTCCGTTCTCATTTCCAGTATCTGTTTGGCTTTTCTTGACTCGTCCATCCGATGTAGATGTCCCCAGACACCACAATCGTTTACCCATTGTCTCGCAACGCCTCATTTCGTTCGTTAGTTTCTATTCTCTCTAGAAAATTTCAATAACTACTTTTACATAAAAACGTAATCTTGCAATTATTAAAAAATTTGTATACTTTCCATTACAGGCATTATGGGCACGATCTTGTTGCAGTCCAAGGAGGGTGAAATCATTAGTGTTCCGGCTGCACCTATGCTATGTTCGGAACTCATCAAGCAGCTACTCGCGGGTATCGCACCTCCAGCATATGCCACTACCGTTTTGGTACTAGAAATAGTATCCTCAAGGATTTTGAAGAAAGTCGTCGATTGGGCCCAGCATCATTATCAATATTTTTTTCTGGACGAAGAAATGGATGCCGCTGAAATAGAAATGCTTCAAGTAGAATCGCTCAATACTATTTATAGTATTGAGATTGCAGCGGAGTATATGCAAATACCAGCATTGATTCGCATAATAATACCGATCATCTACAGCAAACTGCATTTTAAGACAGAGGAGGAGCTAAATGCGATCGAGGCTGAACTCATGAGCTCAAATGGTGAGCGTATGGAGCCCGAAGATACGTAAAGTCTAAAGTAAAAATCAAATGGAAATCAAATAAAAATCAAATAATTAAAAGTAAAGTTTGTAAGTTTTGAAGATATGGGAATATGGTGTCCAGGATTAAGTAATATGGGTTATTTACACTTTAAATGGCTCGCAAACAACGTACCCAAAAACCCCCGGGTGGATTTACCACTTTTGGCATCGGAGACTCATGTTACTCCACTGCTTATTGCAAAGGGAATAAACACTACTCGGCTTAATACACAGCGGGATTACAAACGCCGTTGACTACGGGTCCTTTCCGTACGTAGCCATGCCACGCTGGCCTTCTTGTTCGGATTGTGACAAAGATTTGTCTTCAATGTCCAATGTCTACTGCAAAAGACTAAGCTCTTTGAAACTAATTAACTTGCCACGGTTACGGTCTGACGTAGAGCAACGCTTCAGGCCTGTGCTTTGCGTTTGCCTACTACAATCCTTCAAAGGTAGTCAATATTACACTAGCTGATCCGTCTAATGGACGGTACGCTTTGTGGTGCATCAGGAACTACTATGAATAGCTTGAATAAGCCAGCGGAGTGCTTGACTTAATGTCAATTTTGTCATTCCATGGAAGATGTTTGATGTCACCGAAGAGTAGAAAGACCTTACGGGACAGCCTAGTTTATTTTGCACCGACTGGGTCATCACCAATGGGTTGGTCCGGCGAAAGTTGTCTCTTCTTTTTTATTGCCTACTGGGAACAAAGTCTCGAAAGGCAAGAACAATGCCCCATTTGAACTTTATTTTATCGTTAATGGAGGGAACACTTTGTGGTGTACCAGGAACTACTTCATCCATATGAACAATTTGAACAAGCCAGCGGAGCGCTTGACTTAGTGTCAATTTTGAAATTCCATAGAAGGTGTTTGGTGTTACCGAAGTGAGGGAAGACCTAACTGGACATCCTAGTTTATTTTGCACCGACTGGGTCATCACCAATGGGTTGGTCCGGCGAAAGTTGTCTTTTCTTTTTTATTGCCTACTGGGAACAAAGTTCCCCTCTTTGAACTTTAT
The DNA here is from genome assembly GCA_037043745.1 of Chymomyza amoena. Taxonomy (NCBI): domain Eukaryota; kingdom Metazoa; phylum Arthropoda; class Insecta; order Diptera; family Drosophilidae; genus Chymomyza; species Chymomyza amoena. The sequence continues at coordinate 29,205 of JBAMAX010002816.1, read as the reverse complement.
CTTATCCTTATCGTTGAGAAAGTGTTGTCAACCATAAGCCTATCTGAAAATGCATTTACTTCATCTGGCATATTTCTCATAGTATTAAAAGCTCAGCTTACGTTTAAAAAACCTTTCAGAACGTGCTCAGGTATTTTCTTAAAAAAGAAAACACTGACAGCCCGCAGATCGGGCTTAAACACTTTAAGCTGTTGTGCATTATGGTAATGCATGTCGAGCACAAACTTCCGGCGAACCAGTTGGTATGGTATCCCTTTGGACCCTATGGAACTACGTTTGCTTCTCTTGCTTTGTTTCGGCTGCCTTTGTTGTTTGTGTCAACAAGGGGCATAGTGTTGGTTTCTACGGCTGCCGCCGTGTCCTGGCCGTGTCCTGGCATCCAGAGTGCAACGTTAAAGCTGCATGCGAAATATAATTGACAAACGCTGGTCACACTGACAGGGAGTAGGGCAGACGGGTAAGTTGTTGCCAAGCCCACTGATTTATGGATGCCGCGTATTGCAATTTTTAACCTGGCCCATAACAAATTGGACACCAGTTGATAGTATGAGCCGCAACTTGTCGCAATGCGGTAAGCGTGCAAAGACCCGGACCCGGGTTGCAATATCCAGCGTAAAAATTAAAGGAATGATTCTGTTTGGTAAGGAAATTGTGAAGCAAAGAGTTGAGCTTAATTTAAGGCACTTATGGCAGCATGAAGCGTAGCAGAAGAGCGTATGGAAGCACATAATGCCCCAAATACAATCAATTCTCTGCTCAATTTTACTGTACTTTAATTTTCAGAGACATTTAGTCTATAATTTGAAGACATTAAACTTGCGTCTTGACTTTCAGAAACTGCAAACGCCCAAGGAGTTAAGCAGTCAGTGATTGAGAATTGTATAAAAGCCTTGTCAAGTTATATCTTTGATGCCTGATTGCAGCGCTGTCGGGTTCTGTGTCCAACTGCCGTCTTTCTGTCTGTCTGTCTGCCTGACTGTCACTTTGTCTCTTCGTGCTGTCCGTCTATAGGACTTAAGGTCCTTTTGTGCCTGTGAACTAATCACCTGACAAATGGCATCAAGTAATTTCATTACTTGATAAGTGTTAGATTAACAACAACATCTGAAACTTAATGTACAACTACAAGTTAGCTTATTACCGACGGCATATACCGACTTTAAGATACATAATAAACTGAATTATTTTTAAATTCAATATTTTGCATGAAAATTGTATGATAAGGATTCAAAATATTGCTTAATTGAGAGCTCGAGTTAACATCTTAAAGACTTTCAAGTTAAACTAATGATTGCTATAAAAACATTGTGTTGAGGATCCGATGAGTTTTCGATAAGATTTCCATAGTTGATAATACCACAATTACCACGTCTGCTACTGGTTTGTCTTTTGAAGCGTTCGATTGGATATTTTTCGTTTGGGTAGAATGCTATGAATATGTTTTTTTTAAGTCTCACACAGGTGCGGATCCAGGATTTGGTTAGGGGGCGTTTTTCACTTTGAAGCGTATATAGTGTATACGAGGTGTTTTCAAAAAGTATCGCGAATTTTGTGTTTTTTCAAAAATTATTTATTCATGAATATCTATTTTGTCCGCTGCAAAGTAATCCATATGAGATATTATACACTTGTTGCAACGGTTTTTCCAATCTTCGAAGCACTTCAAAAAATCATTTTTTTTATCTTGGTTAGCTCCTCCTTCGATGCTGTCTTTATCTCGTCAAAAGCCAATTTTTGTTCATCCACAAATCCGGGCGTTTCTGGCGGACTTGCAGGTAATATTCCTTATTGACCGTTCTACCCTGTGGCAAGAACTCATGATGCACCACGCCCCTGCAATCGAAGAAAACTGTAAACAAAATTTTTCACATTCGACCGAACTTGGCGCGCTTTTTTGGGTCTTGGTTCGTGCGGCAGCTTCCATTAAGATGAGTGAGCTTTGGTTTCCACGTCATAACCATAAACCCACGATTCGTCACCAGTTATGACCCTCTGGAGCAAATTTGGGTCGTCGCGGACAGGATCCAACATCTCATAAGCAATGTTCATGCGATGCTGTTTTTGGTCGAAATTGAGCAATTTTGGTACGAATTTCGCGGCGACCCGTCTCATGCTCAAATAATTGATAAGTTCTAGGTCCTCAGCAACTTCTCTAACAATGATTCGACGATTGGCCAATACCATTTGCTTCACTTCATCAATCTTTTCGTCTGTTGTTGAAGGTGAAGGTCGGGCGTCCGGCACGCTCTTCGTCGTTCACATCTTCTCGGTCTTCTGAAAACATTTTGTACCACCGATAAACGTTGTTTCGGTCGAAGGTAGCTTCTCCGTATGCCACAGTCAACATTCGGAATGCATCGTTTTTCACACAAAATTTGATACAGGTTCTTTGATCCATTTTTTTGAATAGGTAAAAATCGAAGACGAACCAAAACACGCGCAAGCAAAGCAGCTGTCAACAATTAAGTGAACATTCAAAATGGCCGAGCTTGTCGGCATAAGTGAGAGACATGAGTACCAACATAACGCCACAAAAAAATCTAAATTCGAATATACGTAACCTGCGAAAATTCAAAATTCGCGCTACTTTTTGAACACACCTCGTATATATCAGAGCTTGTAAAAGACTCAACGATTTTATGTATCTGGTCTCAAAAATTCGTATGTTTCCCTATTAAATTGATGAAAAATATTTCTTGATTTAAGAAGCTCACTTTTCAAATACCTTGTGTACATTAAATCATCTTACCCTAGAATTGGATAGGTAATAACTAATCATGCCTAAATCGCTTGCTTTCTGGCTAACTGCAAAAATTTCGGTTTAATCCATATCTTTGAAAAAGGCTCCAAATCTGAGGAAATGTATTCATACTACGAGACCTAATTATTAAATTTCTTGGCCCCCATTCCCCTCGGTGACCATCCGTAGGTTACGCCAAGCTTTCCCCCTTGTCTACTTTTCATGTAGTATGATTTTTAATAATTTTTTTGCAAGCAGAAGGTATAAAGGAAAGAGGATATTTACTACGTAACGAAATCTAAAGCCCTGTAACCAAGCTTAGTATTTGGAAGACTCCCCCTAAACGGGTCATATTGTTTGGTTAGGTTTCCCAATAGCGAGAACTATCTTGAAGTTAGGTTAGGTTGAATAGGCTGCTCAAACTATAGCTGAGACAACCCAGAGACCATTGTGGCGCATTGTGATGCCTCATTAGGGATAGGATTATAGGAAGGGAATGTGGGTAAAAGAGGAACAAGATCAACTATTGGGTACTTTTTATCGCCTAAATCTTTGTTATGACAGAACCATCTCAAGGAGTCTACAAAAGTAGCCAGATCCGCTGCAGACACATATGACAGATTGCCAAAGTCTTCGAAGAATGGTTCTCCCAAAAGCAGGGTTCGTCTTCTAAGAAGCGCCGGGTAGTCGCATAGTAGGTGTTGGATATTTTTTGTCTTATTATTTAAGTACTTCCCACTTGGCAACTTCTCCGTGTTTTTTAAATATAGATCTTTAAACATGGCTTTCTAAGATATCGATCTACCTTACTTCTACCAATCTTTTAGAATTTTCAATTCGGTAAATATTATTTATCATGGTTTTATTTGTCTCTGTTAACCAAATTCTTCTGCTACTTTTCGACTAGGATATCTTCCAATCTATTTCACCATATCGATCTACTTCAACTAGTCTTTTACAATTTTCATCCTTTTTTCATCATGATTTATTTGACTAAGTGAACCAAATTCTCCTCCTAGCTTTCGGCTTAGAAACCTTCCTATTTATTTCACCGTGTCGGTTTACTTCTACTCAACTTTTAGAATTTACAACCCATTTTTATTATGGTCTCATTTTTAAGATTTGTATCCCTTTTTGAATCCAGTGAACCAAATTCTTCTCCAAGTTTTCAATTCTCGGTCTACTTCTATTCATCGTTTCAAATTTTCATTCCTTACTTATCATTGAATTTACTTGATCCTGTAAAGAGAATTCTTCATCTAGTTTCCAACTAGAATATCTTTCGATCTATTTAATCGTGTCGGTCTTCTTCTACAAATCTTTTGAGAATTTTCATCTCTTATTTAACATGGCTTTATTTGACTCAGTAAACCAAAGTCTTCTCCAAGTTTCTGACTAAGATATCTTCCTTTTCATCTAACCGTGTCGGTCTACTTCTACTTACTCAGTGAATCAAATTCTTCTGCTAAATTTCGACTTGGATATCTTCGTATTTATTAAAACCTCTGCGAAAGATTATGCGAGTCTTAACTAATAAAGGTGACGTCTGGCGTATCTTCTGATATGGCTATCTAAGACTTATTGATTCGAACCAACTTCTCAACTGAAGTTATTTTTGTCGCACCTTCAAGGGTAGTTAGTTCTTTAATTTTGTAGACCCGTCTTTAACCAAAGTCTTCTTCTAGTTTCCGACTTGGATATCTTCCTTTTTATCTAAGACCTGTGCTGAAGATTATGCGAGTCTTAAGTGGTCAAGGTGACGTCTGTCGTATCTCCTGATAGCCATTTAGGTCTTATTGATTCCACCCAACTTCTCAACTAAAGTTACTTTTATCGCGCCTTCTAGGCTAGCTAGTCCTACAATTTTGTAGATTCATTTTCAACCAAAGTCTTTTTTTAGTTTCCGACTTGGATATCTTCTAATTAATCTAAACTTGTGCGGCAGGCTGTGCGAGTCTTAAGTGGTAAAGGTGACGTCTGGCGTATCTCCTGAGAGACATCAAGATCTTATTGATTCCCACGTATCTCCTGTTCTCGAGTATCTCGAGTTTATATTGATTTCATCCAGCTTCTCAACTAAAGTTTCTTTTGTCGCACCTTCAAGGGTTGCTAGTCTTACAATTTTGTAGATTCTGCTTGAAGCCTCTCCATGTCTTTTACTCTAAGTAGTCTTTATAATTTGCTTTCGTTCGAGCTCGTTGTTTCGGTCTTCCATCTTCGATTATCTTTTCTTCCTCTTAACTAAACTAATATACCCTTTTAAGCTTTTGGCTATAGAGTATAACAAGTAGACAAGTTCACAAGTAGAGAAACAATTTATGTCTCATTATCAGCACAGCCATTAACGCCATTCGCAAGTTGCATGGCCTCTTGGCACAGGTAATGTAAACCCTGCACTACTCCTCACTCCTCTCATAATCGTTGCATACCCCAATCCCAACCCCAATCCCCCATCCGTACTTCAACTCAATGCAGCCTTATCACACACAAAGCACTTTTGATTAAATAAGCTCCATATGAAAAGCTCACACACACAAACACAGATACACACACACACCCACATACACGAGCTCATCCTTCGCCATTGGCGCCAATCAGCAGCGTATCTACAAGGACGCCCGATTGCCACCCCCCTTTCAGACACCTACCCACCCAATTGCTGCCCAGAACTTCGTTCCAGGCAACCCAGTCAAGTCAACGTTGCGTGTGAATTTGAAATATGCAGAAATTGCAATTGCATTTGGTTGATGCGCTTCATTTGACTGAAATTCAAATTCGATTAGCCAAAAGTGTCCGGCTATCTATGCATCGGTACACTGAGAGAAATTTTTGAGTGCATTTTCATTAGCGCCAACTTTGAGATATGAAAGAACGGAGAGAAAAAACAATAAACTAGATCCTTCTACGCCAGTGACGGATCCACGGCTGTGGTTGTTGGTTCTGGAATTCCTCCAAAGGTGAAGTTCAAAGTTCCAACTAGCTATTAACTGTTGCTCTGAAATATATACACTTCGAGGAAGTAGCGAACCCACTGGGGGGTTTTCGTGTACGGACCCCCAACCCGCCAACTTTGAGTTATGCTGCCCGTTTAGTATGTTATTTGCTAAGAAAAGACGGAGAGAAAAAACAATAAACTAGATCCGTCAATGTCAGTGGCGGATCCACTGGGTTGGTTAGTGGCTCCGGCCTTTCCTTCAAAAGTAAGGTCCTTAGTTTTTTTTCCTACTAGCTATTTACTGTTGTTCTGAAATATATATACTTACAGGAAGTGGCGGAGCCACGAGGAATTTTTGGCTCTGGACCCTCCCCCCAAAAGTTGAAAAATGGTTTGAGAGTCTTTTGGGAGCTCTGATATGCCCAAACACTGCATCCGCACCTGAAAGTGAAAGTGAAAAACCCCTAAGACCATACCACACATAGTCCAAATATAAGGTTTAATGATCCTATCGCTTATAATCTTCAATTTGCTGGCATTCATACTGACGAACTGACGAACCTGGCCATTTGGTCTCTTGGAATTGCTTTTGGGAATCTCGGGTTGCTCCTTATCTATATCTCTAATATACGCCTTATCTTATGGTAAGAAAGGTATCAATCGAACAGTCGAAGCGTTGGAAGAAGCTGTACACAGCTTGCTCTTGATAGAGAAGAATTAAATAGGCAAAATTATATCACTCCGATTCCAAATTCACCAAAAGGAGTTTTTTAGTGATTTGAATCCTTATATTTAATTTCTTGTTTTTTTGTATCCTGTAACGTACTGAACAAAGGGTATATTAATTTCGTGCAAGCCGAAAATCGAGAAGGAGGCGTCGGAAACCCCCCAAAGTTACCTAAAGTATGATCAGGGTGACTAGAGAAGTCAATATACCCATGTCCGTCTGCATGAATGCCTAGATTTCGGTGATGAGAGGAGCTAGAGCAACCAAATTTGGAGCTGAGATGCGCTATTATGTCAGGAGAGACAAGTTTATTTATTTTTTTGAGATCGGGGCTATATTATATAGATCCCTTAGAGGGTTCAGATGAACTAAAAAAAAAACAAAAAGTTTTAAATGGATAATGCGTTTGTTTATGAAGATATCGCAGCCAAAATTGGTATTCGGAAGTTTTTATACCCTGTACCGATGGTACAAAGGATATATTAAGTTTGTGCAAGCCGAAAATATGTGTAACATATAGTAGGAGTCGTCCGAGACACCCAAAGTTACCTAAAGTATGATCAGGGTGACTAGAGAAGTCGATATACCCATGTCCGTCTGTATGAATGCCTAGATTTCGGTGATGAGAGGAGCTAGAGCAACCAAATTTGCAGCTGAGATGCGCTATTATGTCAGGAGAGACAAGTTTATTTATTTTTTTTTTTGAGATCGGGGCTATATTATATAGATCACTTAGGGGTGTTTCAGACGAACTAAAAAAAAAACAGAAAGTTTTAAATGGACAATTCGTTTTTTTATAAAGAATTCGCAGCCAAAATTGGCATTCGGAAGTTTTTATACCCTGTACCGTATGGTACAAAGCATATTTGTTTAAAAAACGCTTTTTCGATCGATTTGTTCTATGGGCCGCTATATAATATAGTCAACCGACCAATTTGCTATAGGGCTTGGGTATTATAAAAAACTTCTGAATGTCAAAAGCTGCAATATCTTCACAAAAAAACGAAATACAGCGAATTTCGTATCACTTAGGATACAAATCTTAATCTTAAGTTTTTTTCTTGAGCTTGCGAACTTGGTCGTGATTTTTTCGGCGCTATCTAGCGAACATTTTTGCACCTTAGTGATATACATGCTTGCTCCCTCTCGCGAACCAACTTGGAACTTGACAAGGCTAGTTTTGCTGCAAACCAGGCGCTATGACTTGTCAAAGTGTGCAGGAGGTGGAGACCCCTATTAAAAGCATTTTAAGTCTCCAAAAATTACACTGTCCAACAGTGAAAAAGAACTTTTCAAGTGACCTAGTGTACGTTGTAGGTCTTGACGAGTAGATCCCGATAGCGTTTTTCAAAATTGTCTAACACCCCCAAAATCGGAAGTTATCGCTTAAAAACCGTTTTTCGGGTACTGCGATCACTCCCACTATCACAACGTCGCCATTTTTCAACCGACAACCGATTTTCGATTGCTTTACGGTTTTGGAAAGAAGAAGATTCAAGCTTTAAGATGATATACATTTGTTTATACTTCATACAAAGCAACTACGAGATTTTTTAAAAGTTATCTAAGATTTACACTTTTTTTTTTTCGATTTTCACACTTTGAAGTCATTTTTATATAACATTTTGTTAAAACACCTTTACTTTTTTACATTTTAGTCTTAAAGGAATTTCAATTCCGAGTAAGAAAAGTTTTAGGTTTATTAAAATCGGTCGATAAATGCTTAAGTTACGACGCTTATTGTAAACAAGAAAATTCAATTTTCATCGACAAAAAAAAAATGTTTTAGATGGATAATTCGTTTGTTCATGAAGATATCGTAACCAAATTTGGTAAAATGCTTAAGAACAATAAAAAACTTACAAGTGCCAAATTTGGTCGCAATATTTTAAAAAACAAACGAAATACAACAAATTTAGTTAAAAAATCGATTTTTTGACCGATAATTCCTATGGGAGCTATATGATATAGTCAACCGATTTTGTTAAAATTTGGCGCGTTTTGAAATTTTTTTAGAGCACTTAGGCAATGTGCCAAATTTCAACAAAATCGGTAGACTATATCATATAGCTCCCATAGGAATTATCGTGATCTACTCGTTAAGACCTACAACGTACACTAGGTCACTTGAAAAGTTCTTTGATTTTTTTCAATTTTGTAGGACAGTGTTATTCATAAGTGTAATATAAATATACATACAATATATTCATTCATATGTCGGTTGTTTTAGTTTTTAAGCTAAATTATAATTGCATATAGGGTGGGCCTTCTGCTGATTTGTTTGTTAATTGTTAATACTTAATTAAAAATTCGTCTTCTTTCCAACAAAATTGGAAAATAATGTGGACCAAATCTAGTCAACGCTGGCCTCAATAATGTTTTTTTTTTATATCTAGGATTTGGTCTTTACTTCGAAGTGTCTATATCTAAAAGCAAAAGAATTTCAATCCATTTTTTCAAACTTTTGGCTTGGTTCGGACCAAAAATGATATAATTATTACAGCTTTTCTTTCTTTCGAATAAAATAGTTATTCGTTGTTCCCGTGCTCAGCGTCATCATTTCAAAATATACCGAATTTTATACTACAACATCTCTATTTCAAATAAATCATTTGTAAGCTTTTTTATAAATATTTTTTATCTAACTATATTTTAAAGTACGTTACAATGTATTAGTTATACTAATTGGCATAAGAAAATTTGTAATTAGTTCAAGAAACCGCCATTGAAAAATAGTCAATCAGGGAATTATTATTATATATATATTTTTTTAAATTTGTTTCTTTTTAAATCTTACTACTAAAAAAAACTGTTCCAGATATACCATTTTCCATAAGCTATGCTTTAATTATAATTCGGATGAAGAAATAAATATAAAACTTTATGCAATTTATTGACAGAATCGTTAGATCACTACGTGATAAGTACGTCAAACGCAAAATCCTATGTAATTCGTTTAAACTAACCATATTTTTCGGGTGTCTACATAAAGAAATTTCACAATCGATTTTAATTAAAATTAAAAACAAATAGGGTTATTTCTCAAAAAAAAAAAATAAATCAAAATAAAGGACAAATACTAAGTAAAATAGAAAATAACGTTTTAGCTACTTGTATATGGATGTGTTTTAACCACTTGGGTATTATAAGCAAGTGATGACGTTATTACAAACATGCTTGAATCATTTGTGAATTATAACAAGGAAAGCCATAAAAATAAGAGAAATGAAACCAAACAACAGGAGCTTAAGTCAACAACTCATCACAGCCAGCACTAAGTGCAGATGCAGATCCTCACAGGAGATTCAGAACCAGTTGTTGGCATCAATGGTGCTAAATTTAAAGGATTCATGTAAATAACGACAGCAACGTCGCAAAGAAAGCAAAGCGCTGTAACACCTTTCATCAAGCAGGGCGCAGATTTGGAAGACCGAGTATAGCCAACATACCATTATCATTCCCTGGTAAATAGCAGCTTCTGTAGGTCGTTCCTTGGTGAACTATTAACCCACAAAAAGTATATACTATATGATCCACCAATATATTTGACATTTGCTTGCCTATCCATATATAACATTATATTAAGTTTGTGCAAGCCGAAAATGTATGTATAGATCGTCGGAGACACCCCAAAGTTACCTAAAATATGATCAGGGTGAAAAGAGAAGTCGTGATACCCATGTCCGCCTGTCCGTTTGAACGCCTAGATCTCAGAGATGATAAGAGCTAGACAAACCAAACTTTCACATTAGATCCTAAATTATTCCATAAGAGACAAGTTTATTTTATTTTTTTAATATCGGGGTTACATTATATAGCTCCCATAGGGGTGTTTCAGACGAACTCGAAAAAAATAAAAGTTTTAGATGAATAATTCGTTTGTTTATGAAGACATCGTAACCAAATTTGGTGTTATAGTTCCCAAGTACTGTAGCAAATTAAATCAAAATCGGTTGACTATATCATATAGCTCCCATAGGACCGATCGGCCAAAATAACTTTTTTAAAGAAAAATTCGCTATATTTCGTTTTTTTATAAAGATATCGTAACCAGATTTAGCGTTTGGAAATTTTTTAGACCACTTAAGCAATATGCCAAATTTGAACAAAATCGGTTGACTATATCATATAGCTCCCATAGGTCCGATCTTCCAAAAAATCGATTTTTTAACAAAATTTGTTGTGTTTTGTTTGTTTGTAAGGATATTGAAATTAAATTTGGCACCTGTAAGCTTTTAATAGGTCTTAAGCATTGCACCAAACTTTGATTAAAATCGGTAGACTATATCATTATAGCTCCCACAGGACAAGCCGGTCCCAAAATACGTTTTTTATATAAAATTCGTTGTATTTCGTTTGTTTGTAAAGATATTTGAACTAAATTCGGCATTTAGATCTTTTTTAAGGTATTAAAGCACTATGTCAAATTTGATGGTAATCGTCTGACTATATCATATAGCTCTCATAGGAACGATCGGTCAAAAAAAAATGGTTTCTTAAAAATTCTTTTGTTTTTGTTTTTTTATGAGGGAACCGGATTTTATTGCAGGCTAGTGGTACAGGGTATCCCAAAGTCGTCCGTTTGGTTTTTATTATTTTAATAATTGGAACTAAAAATTTGATTAAAATGTCTTTTAAGCCGGGCTCTTGATTTTAGCAAGTTTGGTTCCTTTAAGTTTTTTTTTTGACTTAAATAAAAATTTTTATTGAGATGATTTATCTGACTGAGATAAAAGATCGTTTGAGATTTACGGCAAATAAATAGATACAAAATTCTGATGGTTTGATTTACTATCAAGCCAGTTTCTGCAGAATTTCGGAAAAACCAGATCTAATAAGAAATTATTTCCATTCCACCCATTCCACAAACTTTGTGATTGTTGTTCCGAGAAGTACCACACTTTTTTTTCTCAGTGTATACATGCGGGTCAGTTTTGTAGTGTGTGTGTTCGGCTGCCAATTGGCGTCTGTATATGTGTGTGAGTGTGTGTGTGTGTTTGTGTGGGTGTGAGTTTGAGTGTGTCAATGGCAATAACACCAAAGCGTTTCATACTTGCCAGGGCATCTCGCAGCTGCGCACATCCCTGGCTTATGCTTCCTCTGTCAAATGCTTATGGATAACGTCGATAGCCATGGCAATAGCCATATGGTGGGTGAGGGGGGCGTTATTTGGGTTGGGGGTTACTATGTGATTTTTATTGCTGCCAATAAAATTTCACAATCAAAATTTCAATTTTTGGATTTACAATATTTACATACTCTTTCCAAATAATAGATTTACTTTTTAAATATATTTTTTTTATGGACTATTTTGGTCAAAATATTGTTTTTCCAAATTTTCGCTAAAAAAAAAGAATGATATACCATACACTGCAAGGCAAAAAAAATTAAATTAATTAAAATTAAAATAATACAGTCGAGAGGGTGTACGACAGTGAAATACCCTGACCTTTTTCTTGAAAAAAATGTTATTTCTTCATCACATTAGAAGATTTTCTTTTTTGGCACAGAACGATATTTGCATCTATAAGTTCCGTAAATTTTTATAGATTTTGAGGAAAATCGACAGGTACGTCAAAAAAGTTGTTTTAGGTATATGGGGTACGTTAGAATGGGATGGATGAACTGACGGGCATGACTCAATCGCTACCCGAGCTTATGATAAGCATTTTGGTACAAAGGATTTGGGCTCTGGCACGCCTCCTTCTGTCCATAACATACATTGCAAAAATCTGGTATACCCTTTGTACCAGTGTCCTGAAAATTTTTTTTTGATTGATGAATTTTTTTGATAGTCAACCGATTTTGAGTAAACTTGGTTGATCTTAAAAATTTCCGAACGCCTCTTCTAGCAACCAAAATCGGTTAAATAGTTTAAAAAAAGTTAAAATTCTTTTTACTTATCGGTATAGGGATATTATCGTATAATTCGATGCATCAATTTTTAATGATGATAATTATATAGATCTATGCTTCAAAATGCTTCAAATTGGGATGAATACTATAAAATTCAGAAAGGTAGGGTATATGGCTTATATAAAGGAAGTGATAAAAAATTGGGCTGTTAGGTTAGGTTAGGTTGTATAGGCAGCTCAGATAGTGACTGAGATCACCCAGAGACCATGAGGTCCATTGTGTTGTGTTTAGGAATGGAAGGAAAGGAATTTAAGAAAGGGAGGGATTGTGGATGAGAATCAAAAATTGTACATCCATATTCCCGTAAGTCTCTCATGTTGCAGAACTATTTTGAGGATTCTATGAAAGCAGGCAGATCCGCTATGTGCACATAGGCTAAACTACCCAAATACTGGATTGTGGCTTACCCAGAAACTGGGTTCGTCTTCTAAGAATCTTCTAAGATTTATGCTTCAAAATTTTTAAGGATAATTACATAGATCTATGCTTCAAAATTTTTCAAATTGGGACGAATACTATAAAATTTGGAAAAGGTAGGGTATATGGGTTATATCAAGGAAGTGATAAAAAATAAAAAATTGGGCTGGTATGTTAGGTTAGGTTGTAAAGGCAGTTCAGATTGTGACTGAGATCACCCAAAGACCATGAGGTCCTTGTTGCCCAATTAATAGAAGGGAAGCAAAGGAATTTAAGAAAGGGAGGGATTGTGGATGAGAATCAAAAATTGTACATCCCTTTTCCCATAAGTCTCTCATGTTGCAGAACTATTTTGAGGAATCTATGAAAGCAGCCAGATCCGCTATGTGCACATAGGCTAAACTACCCAAATCCTGGATTGTGGCTTACCCAGAAACTGGGTTCGTCTTCTAAGATTTATGCTTCAAAATTTTTCAATTTGGGACGAATACTATAAAATTCGGAAAAGGTAGGGTATATGGGTTATATCAAGGAAGTGATAAAATATAAAAAATCTTAAATTTAAATCTTAAAATTCTTTGATAAAAATTATTTATTTTCAACTAAGACCAAGCACAGTTAAAAAAAACTTTAAATTCTTTAATAAAGAAATAACAAAAATTTTAATGCCATGAGCATAAATTGCCAAAAAAATTTGTTCTTATAATTTATCTGTTACATAGACCGACTAAACTTTTTTTAATTTAAAACTCTTATTTCTAAAATTACAATTTTTAGCATAATAAAATTAAAAAGTTAAAACGAAAACGAAATTTTATTAATTTTATTTCAAAAGGGATTCCATTCGTAATAAAAAACTTTTTATAATTTTATTTTAATCACGAGCATTATTTTCTTAATATATTTTGTGCTTACATTTTCTTAAATTCTTTTATTTTTATTTAATTTTGGGAAAATTTTAAAAATTAATATATATTAAGGATTTGCAGCTTTTGTATATTCAAAGCGCCTATCCAACTAGATGAGCTGAGGATATTTTAGACTGGTTACGAAGATGTATCCAAAATGCAATTTTTAAAAATAGTTTTGAGAATTTTCAAGTTTTTCGATTCTTATTTTAAGGGTTTTTTTTTTGGTCTGATCTAAATCTTGAAAATTAAGATAATTTGGTCAGAAACAAAAATATTCTTAAATTAATTTTAAAAATTGTTCAAAAATCGAAATTAATATTTTATTTACAAATTTATAATACGAATGTAAAATTTTTTGACTTTTCGAAATAAGATAAATTAAAATATTTGATTTAAAAACAATTTATTCCGAAATTGAATTTCGAAATACTTCCAAAATCGAAATAAATATTTTAGTCACAAATTCATAAATCTTAATGTAAAATTTTTTGATGTTTTGAAAAATTCATAATTTGGTCTCAAATCTAAGAATCTTGAGGCATATTTAAAAAAAAACTAATTTAGAGCGACAGTATCAAAAATATATAAAATTTATTCTTAAAATTAGCCTAAAAAAATCGATATTACAAATAGTTCAAAGATCGTAATAAAAAAAATGGCGGACGTAAAGTCGGGCGCGGACGACTTTAGGATACCCTGTACCACTAGCTTGTAATAAAGTCCGATTTCTTCACAAAAAACCAAAAACAGAAGAATTTTTAAGCAAACATTTTTTTTATGACCGATCGTTCCTATGGGAGCTATATGATATAGTCAACCGATTTCAATAAAATTTGACACAGTGCTTAAATACCTTAAAAAAGATCTGAATGCCAAATTTATTTCAAAAATCTTTACAAACAAACAAAACACATCGAATTTTGTATAATAAACGTGTTTTTGGACCGATTGGTCCTATGGGAGCTATATGATCTAGTCAAACGATTTGGATTAAATTTAGTACAGTGCTTAGGAACTATAAAATACTCACGAATGTCAAATTTGGTCCCAATATCTTAACAAACAAACGAAACACAACAAATTTTGTTAAAAAATCGATTTTTTGGAAGATCGGACCTATGGGAGCTACATGATATAGTCAACCGATTTTGTTCAAATTTGGCACATTGCTTAAGTGGGTCTAAAAAATTTCCAAACGCCAAATCTGGTTACGATATCTTTATTTAAAAACGAAATATAGCGAATTTTTCTTTACAAAAGTTATTTTGGCCGATCGGTCCTATGGGAGCTATATGATATAGTCAACCGATTTCGATCAAATTTGGTACAGTGTTTGGAAACTATAAAAAACTTTTCGAATACCAAATTTGGTTACGATATCTTTATAAACAAACGAATTATTCATCTAAAACGCTTTTTTTTTGTCGAGGTCGTCTCAAACACCCCCATGGGAGCTATATAATTTATCCCCGATATCAAAAAAATAAAATAAACTTGCCTCCTATGGAATAATATGGGATCTAATGTGAAAGTTTGGTAACTCTAGCTCTTACCATCTCTGAGATCTAGGCGTTCACACAGACGGACGGACAGGCGGACAGACGGACATAAGTATATCGACTTCTCTATTCACCCTGATCATATTTTAGGTAACTTTGGGGTGTCTCCGACATCTCCTTCTAAACATATACATACATTTTCGGCTTGCACAAACTTAATATACCCTTGGTACCATACGGTACAGGGTATAAATAGTTCAAAGATCGTAATAAAAATTAAAATTACGATATTTTTTTCTGTCTAAAATAATAATAATTGACTCTTAAATCAAGATTTTAAGCTCCTATTGTAAAAAATCTTTATTTATTATTCTTGCCCATTCGAAAAGAATTTTTTGACTCAAAAATTTCAAACTCTCATTTTTTTATCAGAACTTTTAGTTTATGCGATTTACTCAAGATGTTGATCAATTTCAAAACAATCGTTAAAATTCCCATCAGCCCCAAACATCTTAAACAATTCGTGTTAGCCCTTTAAAGTGTATCTAGAAAAAAAAGTTCAAAATCGCAATAACAAAACAGAAATAAAAATAGTGAAAAATAAAAGATAACGCAAAGCAGTACAGTTTCTATCACAGCTAATACCAGGAAATGTCAATTGTATGTTTGTCAACCGAATGGGATGACAAAGAGTAGGCGAAAGAGTGGGAAGCCAGTATGACAGAGAGCGGCAAGCTACCGGAGAAGGGATGAGAGCTTTTGAGCACTTGTTGCTTGCCCATTGAGTAGGATATGAATGCTAAAAGGAGCAAGGAAGGTCTGGGATGGCCTTTCCATGCCCAACCTCCTCCTGCTCCATCGAGTGGCACAAATTCCGAGGTTGCAGTTGCATCGTGGGACATTTTATGCGCAAATAAATTTGACAGCTGCTGCCACAGGACGCTTTGTTTTTACCGGAGCTGTTGGAGTAGTTCTTATGAGCTTTGAGACTAAAGGAACAATAAGAATACAATAAACAAAATATGTGAGCCGGAGCAGTAGCAGCGATGCCCGACTATGGAATACACTGCAAACATTTATCACAAAAAAAAAGTTATTTTAATTGATTTTCAAGGAGCATATTTTAATTAGGCTCACATGTGGCTGAAACCCCGAAACTGGGCTCGTCTTCTAAGAAGCGCCGGGCAGTCGCATCTCCGCAGCTGTGGCAGAAATCGTGATGGGGATCGTGAAACCTTTCAGGCATATTGCCTATGGTGCAGTGCCTCGTCCTAGACCTGTTTTTATGATAACGCAGGAGCTCAGATGTTCACTTAGGATCATATCTCGGTCAGAGTGCTCGGGAGATGCGACAACCGAACACAATGTCCCATTCTCTTTCCGCCAGAGCTCTAGCCGTCTCCCTTAGTTGCGCTAGGATGTCCTGTAATGGTCTTACTACGTGGGCTGTTGGTGTTCCAAAAAAGTATTCTTGAGCCCACGATTTTAGTGTCTAAAATTCTAAAGTCTTGCTAGTTTATTTTTTTAACCTGAAGGCCTATAAATCTTTATTTTCAAATAACTTTGTTCCCTAGATTAATAATTTATTTTTTACTGATGCATTGATGCAAAAAGGATACCATGGGGACTCCAAATTTCTAGTTGAAAGAAGAGAAAAAATGTTATTGGGGAGAAGACTTTGTTTAAATGTCTAAATAGATAAAATAGCCCCCAAATTTTTAGCTCTCCGGCTCAGCAATACTGCCCATTGTTTTGGTCACTTGACATCTAGCTGGGCAGCGCCCATCTTTTATACGAGGGGCCGTCCTTATTCTCGTAGGGGAGATAGGCTGATGCAAGGTATAGGTTTCTCCTGTTCCTTGATTAGAGCATCGCCACCGTGAGGTCCTTATCGCTGCAACGAGGGAAGAAAGGAATATTAAGCCTAGCCCTTACCACGATACAGGTTCTAGGCTTACCTACGGTTCTGGGAAAAAGGAGATGATATCCGCGAGCTCCAAGACCACGAACCCTTTCACCTAGGATCCAACCACGTCTATCCTCTTCTCCTCCATAACCTCCTCCATAGATAAGTCGATGGTACCATAGAATGATGCAGAATAATCTGCACCACCGTAAGATTTTCCGGCTAACCTAACATCTAGCTTAAAGCGATTGACCTAAGGCCAATCTTCAGCTGACCCTGTTTCGCTATGATATGGATATTAGACCAATGCTGATCCAGAGGTCCTTGCCGTTTCCAGCGTAAAATGTACAATTTTTTTCGTTTTAGATGTTTTTTCCCTATTTTTAAAAATCTTCAAGATAGATTTTTGGTTTCTTCGGCAAAGTTGCTTAGAATTGTTCGTAGAATACTCCCAGGAGGCACAGAGAATAGGCAAAAAAAAATTGACCCACCCTAATATACATATCTATAAAATCTATTATAATAAAAAACTTTGAACTCCCTATTGGCGGCGGCCGCGACACAAAGTAAGTCCCTGTACCACTCGTGTATCCGCTACCGGTTCAAAATTCATCTCGACATAACCTCAAAAAGGAACTTTTCACAACCAAATTCAGAGCCTATATTGCAACCAGGGAGGAGTGGAATACAAGTGTACCAGGGCCAGCTGGCTCGATAAATATAAATACGGACGGTTCCAGGCTAGACGACCGTGTAGGCGGAGGCGACTCCCAGATCACTGCAGAGGTCATTGCAATCCAGGAGACTTTGACTAGAATAAGAAACCTACAAGTACGGAATAAGAACATCTGAATCTACTCGGACAGACAGGCGGCTATTAAGTCCCTAAGTCAATGAATAACTGCCGCTTGTCTCTAGGGGAGATGGCTGAGTAGTTTTCAATTCACTTTATATGGGTCCCGGGACATAGGGACTTCGAGGGCCACTGTATTGCGAATGAACTGGCTAAACAAGGAACTACCAGCATCCTTCTTCAAGACAAGGAGGGCCTGGGTATACCCATGGCCAGCTGTAAACTGAGAATACGAAATTTTTTCGCTCTCTGTGCAAACCAAACATCGAACACGTGCAGGATCTCGCGTCAAACTTGGCCGACATACTGCAGTAAAAGAACCAAGGAACTTTGCATAGATCCCAGTGCTCATCTTTTATCCGTGCTATCACGGAACACTGGCTGGTGAGAAATCTCGCATTCAGGTTGACTGCTACCCACCATGACTTCTGTAGAAGCTGTGGCGATGAGGAGGAGCTGGAGTCGGTGAAACACTTTTACTGTCATTGCCCTGGGCTAAAGTCACACTTTCTTGACGATTTATCTCCAAAATGCCTTTTAAGATTTATTCAGGCTGCCACACGGCTTCCACACCTCATGTAGCGGACCTTTGAAGTGAGGAAGAGTGGTGAAATAGCTCACTGTATGCGATATCGCAACGAGCCTCTCCTTGGCCCTAACCTAACCTCAAAAAACTGAAAAATGTATTTTAATTAATACACAAAATAATTTGTTGCCTTAATAAATTGACCTAAAAAAGGACATAATGAGTGGCTAAAAAATTGTTTAACCCTTTCAGACCCACTCCGAAAACCTTTGTTGTATTATATTGTTTTTGTCCAACAGGACATTTTTTATTTTATGCATTTCTATTTGATTTTAATATTTAGTATTATTCATTTTTTTTTTTGCCAATACAACGAGTCGGTAAAAAATTGTTGCAAAAAATGCTTGTAAGTTTATTTTAATAATTAATTAATTAATAATATTTATGTTATTAGTTATATTAACACAAAAAGTGCTTTATTTGTTTTAAAAATGATTAATTAATAAATAAACAAAATAAAAAAATATGAAAAAAGTTGTTTGATTTTGTATGAATTTTGAAGAACAAAAAATAAAAACAGTTGTTAAAATAAAAAAAGGCGCATTTAGGTTAAATAAATATGGATATGCCTTTTTGAGGGTCACAGAATCTTGATATTCGATGTCACCCCACAAGAATCGTCCAAATAGATGAGGAGGGTAAACATCAGATGAAGAAGCGCTGCAAGTATTTGAAAGGAAAGCTCTGCGCAAAATCTTTGGGGAAAATTGTTATGAATATGGGAACTATATGGTCAAAAGCAATGATGAGTTGCTGCGTTTAAACAATGGAGAGGACGTTGTAAAATAAACCAAGTCACAGAGACTGAGATGGATAGCTCATGGAATGGACAATGGGAGCCCTCAAAAGAGGATATAAGAGTATAACCTAACTCATAGGACGCCCAAAAATACGATTAAACGACTGTATTGAAAAAGACTTGCGAATACTTGAAATTAGTAATTGGAAGAAGAAGCTATTCTGAACCTCCTACCACTGAACAAGGTGGGGAAACAACAAGGCATTCTATCAGCTTTTCGCATGAGTGAGGCTAAACAATGGAATGACCAAGACCTTGGTCATGCAAAGATTCTTAAGGGGAACCCACTTATCTCCGAAAGCACAGACTGCTGCATACCGCTAGAACATTTCATTACCAAATTCAGTGCCTATATGCCAACCCGGGAGGAGTGGAATGCACGTGTACCAGGTCCAGCTAGCTCGATAAAGATGTACACGGACGGTTCCAAGCTAGACGACCGTGTTGGCGAAGGCGTCTACGTTGAGGATTTCAATGTTAGAACTGCTTTTCGACTCCCGGTGCTTTCTTTCGACTGCTGTGTTTTTCAGGCAGAGGTCATTGCAATCCAGGAGACTTGAACAACAATAAAAAACCTACAAGTACGGAATAAGACCATCTGTATCTACTCGGACAGCCAAGCGGCTATTAAGTCCCTAGTTTCGATGACTTCGTGTATAAATTCAGTGAATAACTGCCCCTTGTCTCTAGAGAAGATGGCTGAGCAGTTTTCAATTCACCTCATATGGGTACCAGGACATAGGGACTTCGAGGGTAACTGAATTGCGGATGAACTGGGTAGACAACGAACTACCAGCATCCTCGTTGAAGACAAGGAGGGCCTGGGTAAACCCCACCATGACTTCTGGGCTGAACAGTGAAAGATTTAGGTTCCTAAAGTCACATTATCTTGACGATTTATCTCAACTCTCTAAACAGAGTCCAAAATTCCCTTCTAAGGTTTATTCAGGCTGTTGGATGGGTTCCTCACCTCTTATAGTGGACCTCTCAAGTGGGGAAGAGTAGTGAAATAGCTAACTGCAACGGTATCGCAACGGGCCTATCCTTGACCTAAGTGAGTTGGGACGTCAGTCACAAATGCCGCCCTAACCTAACGTAACTGCAAGATGTTGGCCTGAGACAGAGGCGAATGGAACCGGATAGTAGAGGAAGCTAAAGCCCACCCCGGGTTGTAGTGCTAATAGGTGATGATGATGATACATCTTTGACGGTCATAAAATCTCAATGTTCTCAGACGACTAGAATCTTACAAAGAGTGGAGATGGCTATCCCTCTTCGATGGTAATAGAATCTGGAAGATGCTCGTCAGAAACAGAGGCGAATGGAACAGGAAAGTAGAGGAAGCCACAGCGCACCCCGGGTTGAAGAGCTAATAGGTGATGATGATGATATATCTTTGACGGTCATAGAATCTCAATGGTCTTAGCCGACTAGAATCTTACAAACAGTTGAGAAAGCCATCCCCCTCGATGGTTAAAGAATCTGGAAGATGCTCGACAGAGGCAAAGGCGAATGGAACAGGATAGTAGAGGAAGCCAAAGCCCACCCCGGGTTGTAGTGCTAATAGGTGATGATCTTTGACGGTCATAGAATATCAATCGTCTCAGCTGACTAGAATCTTATAAACAGTTGAGAAGCGCATCCCTCTTCGTTGGTTATAGAATCTCGATCGCAATAACACCGTCCCAAATAATAAAGTTTGTTTTAGGAATTGGACAGAACAATACGTACCTCTAACGCAATGCAAAAGTTATGGAAAAAAATCTTCGTTTCGACGGAAAGGCATCAAAATTTCGTTTTTCCTGTTTTCACATCTCTCTCCAAATGCATATGCTAGAGTACAGTGTATACACTCCTTTAAGGGAAACTTATTTGATTTGTTTTTTGTTGCTGGACAACCTACACACAAAGGCACACTCCACACACATTCACACTCATTCACACACACTTCAACACTCACTCACTCGTACACATTTGTTCAGACACACACGCTTTAGAAAATGGCTGACAAGCCAGTTGATGTTATGAATATCCATACCATGGAGTTCCCGAGTTCCTTGAAAACTTCCATTCACATACACACTGTGCGTGTGTTTGTTTGTATGTGGGTGTCTCTCTGTTGAGGTCTGTTTGCATGTGGTTGTGGCCATGTTTGTGTATCTGTTTGTGTGTGTGTGTGCCAAGTCATGTATAGTTTTTGAACACAATTCCAAATCAATTGTATGAAAATTACACTTCATTTCGTTTATAATGATATATTATAATCCCCTTTAATTTAGGCTGAATTAGAAAGCGGCTTTACAGCTTAAATAGCCTAAATACATAACTATTTATATATGTAAATAAATAGAGTCATGTAAACAAATATGACTGCAAGGTAAATAACATAATTGGCAGTTCTAAATAATAGAAAACTCTTAATTAACACTCACTTTGGGAACGGCAAGTTTAAAGCTCTTATTTAAAAACCCAAAATTCTGTTCTTTTAATTTGTTGCAATTGCCTGCATAAGTACCTTGGTGAGATTTTATAAAAAAGAAAAAACCACAACTTACATAAATCCCTTAACAGCTGCAATAAAAAGTGAGTTTTTCCGTAATGGCATTACGGAAAACGAAAACTTTAAGTTGGCGCCGTAGGATAGGCAACACTTTTTTACACATTGCAATTAAGAGTGAAATTCGGAAAAATGTTAGCTTCGTGGGGGAGGGAGGGGGCGTCGATTTGTAGCCAGACAAAGACAACTTGTAGCATGTTGCACATCTGCGAATAAATATTATTTACATATTTTGCATTTAAACTTTATTTATGTTAATTAAATGTATGTGGTTCAGAATAAGTGAAACGGGTGAGTTTTCAAGACGATTTTTCGGGTTCCGAAGTTAGGCTGATTTATCAAAATTGGTTTGAAAGCGTCCTGTCTCGGTTTAATTCAAATTGTAGACTTCTTAGAGCTACATTTAACTGGCGGTGGAAGGCGTGGCAGACGTCGTTCTCCTTTTGTCATCCTCGACTTCCAGTGGAGCATAGGGCCTTACAGATTGGAGCAGACCTCATATAGTATTTATATTCTTGATATTGCATACCTATCTGCTCGAATATTCTTACGAACAAAAGGATGTCAGACATTATAGAAACTAAGGAGCTAAAATTTTACCGCAAAGATCCTTAAAATAACATTCTTAAAATGTAAAAAATTGAGGATAGTCCTCGAGAGCTCCTTCGAGAGATGGGTTGCGAAGAAAGCTTGTCTCGGCTTAGTTCAAATTGTAGACTTCTTAGAACTGCATTTAACAGTCAGTGGAAGGCGTGGCAGACGCCGTTCTCCTACTGTCATACTCGACTCCCAGTGGAGCATAGGGCCTCACAGATTGGAGCAGACCCCTTGAAGTATATATATTTATTGATATAGCCATGCCTGTCTGTTAGTCTATTCTTATGAGCAGACATTATGAAAACTTAGGAGCTGAAATTTTGTCAAAAGGATCCTTTAAAAAGCTTTCTCAAAGTCTTGAAAATAAAGGAAAGTACACCAGAGCTCCTGCGACGGCATGGGAACGCCAATAGCCGACTGTCCGCCTAGATCTCAAAGATGTTAGACGTTAGAGCTAGAGCTGGACCGTAAGTTAGATTTTTCGGACTAGATGCATTCTACGAAAAACAAGCTTATTTTAACAATACCTCCTCATAGGCGGTTTCCGAAGACCTCGACAAAAACTTAAGATGAATAATTCTTTTACTTACAAAGATATCGCAACAAAACCTGGAGGTAGAAGTTTATTACAGTTCCCAAGCAGTGTACCCAGTTTTATTGAAATAAAATGACTATATCATATAGACTCGATCGGTCAAAAAAGTTATTGCTGCAGTATACGTTTGTTTTTTGTTCGAAGATGTCCTTGGAGTTCTAAATCAACAAACCGGACTTATTTGCAATGTTGTGGGTGTCACGGAGTATCCTAGAGTCGTCCACGAACAACTTTAACGTGGCCCTAGGGGAAGCTTGTAATACCTAGAGGTCACGTCTCCAATTTGGCAGATAGGGGAAAGGCTCCCAGTAGGAGGGAAATAAAATACCTTCCGTGAATCACGCAAGCCGGAGAAGGACCACTGCGTTCTAAAACCATGACAGTTGAGTCACAGACTTTAAAGTGGGTTGCGTTGGACTAGTAACCTTACCGGAAAAGATCCCCGATCTTTTCTTTTTTATACTAAATTGTGATATACTCTGCAATTATTTGTAGTGATTGCAAGTTATATGAAGCCACTAAGCCCAGCCTAGACAGCTGGAACCATCTGCAAACGTCTTACACCCAGATTTCTTTCGATTACATCTTTTACATTTTGATGGAGAAGATTTTTGTGGGTTTCCCTTTTAGCCTTTTGATAGAACGTTCTTCCACGAGGTCTTACCAGCTTGTTTCCAACTTACTAGCCGTCCATTATCGGCTGACATGTCTTTTGATTTGGGGGTCCACAGTTTCGAATCTGAGCTCGTGGAGAGCTTTTGTGAGTAGAGAAGAAAGTCCCAATCTGTTAACAATCAATCCTGGTAAGGAGACTGAATATTTTAACATCTGCACATCTCTAAATGTTAATAATAATAATTGAAAGGGGAAAATATATCGTATATCCTGACAGTCCTACAAGCTCTAGAGCTCCTTAGCTATTTCAATTATAGAGATAAATTTAATTGTCTGGGAAGATTCTAGTAGTGACATTGCACATTACGATTCTGTGATTGCCGAAGAAGGATGCCCTTCTTTTGGCAAAAGCGTCACACTTCGTAAGTCTGAGTTGGAGCATGCTTTACTAATTTCAGAGAATGTACAGGTGTGGGATTCTGTGATACCCATCATGCTCCGGTTAGCTTACAGTGTCGCATAAGAAATTCAAGAAGGAGGCAGTTACCAATACAAGAAGGTGCGGATCTTGAATTGGGTTTTGGGGGGGTTCTGCACTTCAAAGTGCATATTTATCAGAGCTCAAGCTTTTAACACATTTTGCGGAGGGTTCGGACCCGAAGACCTCCGTGGAGTCCCGTGGGTGAACGGTTCTAGTTACATTGTACATCATTCTGTGATTGTCGAAAAGGGATGGCCTTCTATTGGCAAGACGGTCACACATCGTGAGTATGTTATTTGAGGATGCCTCACTAATTTCACAGAATCTACAGATGTCGGAGTCTACAAGCATTTCCTGAGCTTACAGAAAAGTGTTTATTAAGTAATCCACTAAGTATCCTAAAGGAACTCTGGCCCAAGTGGGAGTATTTCTTGAAACTATTCAGATCATACGAAGCGAGAAGCTACTTGGAGTGCCGTAAACCTGACAAAGAGGAGACAGTTGCCAATATAAGCAGGTGCGGATCTAGGATTGATTCTTGGGGCGGTTCATCACTTCAAAGTGTATTTATATCAGAGCTCATAAAAAGCTTTCAACCCATTTTGGCAACTTTTGGGGTGGGTTCGGATCCAAAGACCGATGGACTCGCCACTGGATATAAGCTATGCTGTTAGGGATATAAAAACCCCCTTGAGGACGTCATATCGGAACTTAGTGAGAACTCAAGCAGAAAGAGCACGGAGCACTGCGTCCGACAATCAGATCTCCCGAGCACTTTGACCAAATTATAATCCAAGGGAAACATCTTCCGAAAGTTTAAACAACTTTAAAGAGAACCTTCTTGATATGTTGATATCAAAAGAAATTGTACTTATTGGTAACTCATTTATACGTCCTGATTCTCCCATGTGCGGATCTAGGATTGGGTCTTGGAAGGGTTCTTCACTTCGAAGTGTATATATAGAGGAGCTCGCAAAAGACTTTTAACCCATTTATCCGATTTGTAGGGTGGGTTGGGATCCAAAGACCAATGGATTCGCCACTGGATATAAGTTATGCGGTTAGGGATATAAAAACTTCCTTCAGGCATCATATCGGAAATAAGTGAGAGCTCAAGCAGAAAGAGCAGGGAGCACTGCGTCCGGTAATCACATTTTCCGAGCACTTAGACCATTTTATTATCTAAAGGAAACATCTTCCAAAAGCTTAAACGTTTTTAAAGAGAATTTTCCTGATACGTCGTTATCAGAAGAAATTCTACTAATTATTTATCAACAAAAATTGGAACTTATTCATTCGTCCTCATCGTCCCAGGATTCAATTTATTCCAACATGCGCAAAGAAGGCGGAGGCTTAATACTGCGTGCGGTACTTACATATCCCGAGCACTCTGACCAAATTATTATCCAAAGGAAACATCTTCCAAAAAAGGGAGCCATCTTGACATGTCGATGTCAGAAGAAAGTCTACTAAAAAAAAGGAACTCATTCCAACGTCCTGATTCTCCCAGAATTCAATTTATCCCATCATGCACAAAGAACTCGGAGGCTTGACCCCTGTGGAGTTAAAGATGAGAATATCACAAGAACTTGCCTTCCGTCAGAGAAAGTATTTAACTTACGCTAAGTGACTGAATTTCTGCAAAGATAGCCCGTTTCACATATGCTGACCCACAGTGCCGGTAAATAGATAATTTCAATTAAAAACAAAGTTTTCTCGTTTTTATTAAAGTAGCAGAAACGTAAAAGTTTCTCTCGAGTTTGATGTTAATTTTTTTTTGTTTTTTCACCATATAAACTGGTAAAGTGCCTTGTGCGGTTGCCGTTAGTGATTTTTTTTTTGTTTCTCATCACCCTGGAGACCTGAAACTTTAGCCCCCATGGAGCGCTTTACAAGTGCGACCCCTTTCGCCTACGCCCCTTGCAGCTACTTGTAGCACGCCGCGATTGTTGCTTTTGTTAATTAACTGAAATGACATTTATTAAGTTACTTTACGCATATACATACATACATACATACATATCTATATATGTATGTGCAACATTAATACATATATACAGAGTAAAAGCGTATACATATACTATGCATACATATGTGCTTGTTGTCCTCGCAGCTTTAACTCATAAAAACAAGAGTCAAAAACGGATGAGTCTCAGTCGTAGCATTGGTCGACCATTGAATACACTGAAAGAAAAAATTTTAAGAAAAAATATATGATTGTTACCAAATGTTGGAAAGTATAAAAGAAAAAGAGGAAAGAGGCGCATTTAGGGCGAATAGCTTAAGTGACGGGCACTATGAAAAATGTATTTGATAAAGTTTTTATCTGATCTATATATATATCTGATATAATTTGTACCTCTGTCGACAGAGTGATACTTAGCTCGAAAAGTTGCACTCTCAATCGCTATCAGTACGCTAGTCTAGTGTAAGGCAAGAAAGCTCTTGTAATCCTAACGAGGCAAAAGGGTTAATGTACCCAACTGAGTGTACAATAAAAGAAACTGCATCTTATTTCTAAGGAGAAGAAAGCGTTCTGAAGTTTTAATAATTCTAAAAGAGTTTCCTGAGTTTTGCAGCCCTGTCTCTACTTCATAGCTCCTGAGAGCATAGTTGGCTGGGTTATCCAATATGCGCCAAAGAGGTATGTTAACCCTCCGTCCGACAAACGGATCCGGCCAGACAGTTTTTATTTTTCGACGTATAGACTTTAATTCACAGGTAACTCCCTCAAACATTTTATTGGCTATGGATCTACCACTATGACAATTATAAAAAGTCCTCAAATAAGGAAGAAAAAAGGTTGGTAAAATTCGACCGACGAATGGTGCTTGGCTGGACCCTATACATTCATCAGACGGAGGTGCAAATTGGATAACCCAACCAACTATGCTCTTAGGAGCTATGAAGTAGGTACAGAAACGCTCTAACAAAAAATTATGTCACTTTCAGCCTATTACAAATACTGCCAAAAACGAATATACCTCCTGGGTATAGTGTATGAAAAAGTGTGTACATACTCGTATCAAAAATAAAAAAAAGTTTTAATTGGCAGACGGCAAAGTTGACCTGACCTCTGGCGACCGTCATCCACACATAACGACAACTTTTAAGTGCATTTTTTAATACATATTTCAGTCGCAAATGCAATTACATATCTATCCTGTACATAACATAAATGAAAAGAAAAAATAGATAAGAATTTGGAATGCAATAAACATTTTTTGAGTAGATTTTAAAATATTTTAGCATTTATATGAAACTAAATTAAAAAGCATTTTGAAAATTTAAGATTCAATTTGTTTAATTTGTTGACTTATTAGGGAATTAGGATAGCTGTCTATGTATGTCCCCCGGAGTCATACAGAAATTGGTCTTAAAGAACAACAAAATAGTTAACAGCTATTATAGGGTGGGCCGGCTGCTGGTCTGAAGTTGATGCGAACCGGCCTCATTTTCAAAGAAGTACGGCCGAATGATGCCGTTAGCTCATAATCCGCACCGTCTTTTTTTGTACATAAAGTGGATTTTCGTAAGTCTCTTTTATTTGCAGCTTCCCATATGCAGCTGTTGTGCTTATTAACGTAATCAGAAAATTGGAAAAGGGCTTCATCGCTGAAGATGATTTTTGAAGGCAAACTATCTAAATGTTCTTCCACCCATTTGAGTCTTGTAAGCGTGTAAATGCAGACCCATCCTATATTTTTATGTAAAAAAGCTTGCACATTGGATGAGTATTTCACAAACAAACTGACACATGGACCTCCCTATATATTCATAGAGAGGATCACACACCTTGAACGGATATGTTCCGAGTTTCGCGTGTTTAACAACTAATTCAACAGCTGGCCCACCATATATATTTATTGAGAGAGAGACGAAGGCCTCAACCGCCTCAACCTCGGTCCGTATCCGAAACCCTCCGTGTATTAACCACTCGTATAGATTATCACAAAATTATAAATTTATTTACACAAAATTTGGATCATTTAACTTCGGCTGTGGAAAGAACTTCATAGTGGAATTTTTAACTTCGAACTGATTTGATATTTATGTATATATATATATTTTACTTTCACACAGACAAGCTTCATAAAAATCCGATTCGAGTTTTAACAAAAAATTTTTTTTTTTAAATTTATAATGATTAAGGAATAATAATTTGGAATCAAAACAAGGCGATTACGGCTTTGAAAACGCGACGAACAAAACAGACAGGAAAGGAATTATTTTGTTTACAAAATTAACAACAAAAAGAAATGTGCAGCATATTCCATGTTTTGCAAAGCAGTAAGCATAAGGCCAAAATCTAAAATTTTTTAAAAGTTCGCAAATAGTAATATTATGTGCGTATGGACTAACTGATGTTCTCCGCATCAGTCTTTGTCAGATGCTTCTGGTTCCCAACGTCAAAAAAATACGGCTAATGTAAGCTGTGATTCCATGCATTCAGTTTCTTCGTGAAAAATGAGGATGGCAAGAAACGCTCTGGCCCTAAAAATTGTTTGCAGAATCGTTCAGATAGGATTTTAAGACTCTGGGGTGCCCAGTGTAATCCATTCAGAATGCTCCATATTGCAAAGCTCTAAAGTTAAGCGCCCTGCTTTGGCTTTACGTGGCCCTGGCGCTCTAGCTAGTGGCCACCAGCACCTCATTGGCATTGGACATCATTGACTTCCATTTGGGATATTAATACCAACTGCTCGTTACCATGACAAACGAATCTTAAAATGGGATTTTGAGAAAAGCAACTGGTTGCAGGATCGTTCAGATAAAATTTTTAGACTGGTGCCCTCTGTAATCCACGCAGAATGCTCCATATTGCAAAGCTCTAAAGTTAAGGTTTTGACTCTTTTGATGTGAATCACGAAGTTCTGTTACCTTGGATCCTATCGGTGAAGGTCGACGGGAAATGGGCTTTGTTGACTGGTCTTCGTTACTAAGCTTAGAGGTAAAATTTTCTACATAGTCCACATTTTCACTCTTTTGACTCGATTTACTGCTAGAGCTCTTGCCCGTGGTTTTGTCGTTATTCATATTGCTAGATAGTTGGTCACAAGGCACTGTTAAA
>JBAMAX010002815.1:0-44952 GCA_037043745.1 Chymomyza amoena | reverse complement strand
TGTTACATACATTTTCGGCTTGCACAAACTTAATATACCCTTAGTACCATACGGTACAGGGTATAAAAAGACGTCAAAGTGTGAAAAACGGGGAAAAAAAGTGTAAATCTTAGATAACTTTTAAAAAATCTCGTAGTTGCTTTGTATGAAGAATAAACAGACGTATATCATCTTGAATCTTCTTCTTTCCAAAACCATAAAGCAATCGAAAATCGGTTGAAAAATGACGACGTTGTGATTGTTGGAGTGATCGCAGAACCCGAAAAACGGTTTTTAAGCAATCACTTGAGAATTTCGGGGTGTTAGACGATTTTGAAACACACTATCGTGATGTACTCGTCAAGACCTACAACGTACACCAAATTTGTTTATATTAGCATTAAAATTTTTATTTTTTGCAAAACTATATATGGTATTATACACTACTACTTTAACGCCAACTTCGAAAAAAAATCATTAAGTTGTTTTCCTTAAAATAATCAAAGAGTCAAGTCAATTTTGAGCTCCTATTAACTTAAGTTGTAATTTAATTTTTATCTCTCCATATTGGGTGACAAATAATTTGTAATTTAAAGCATATATTTATTAAAAAATGTCTTGCTTTATTATCAGTGCCAGATCAAGACTAACTCTTAATCTATCTTCACATATTCCCTCTACTTAAGCTTTTTCAAGTTTAAAAATCGCTCAAGGCTTCTATAAGCTTTCATACATAATTTAATATTCAATCATCTAATATTTTGTAAGTTCCCAAGCCAGGATCAATATTCAGTAAGTCCAGTACAGCGGGTCAAACTCATTTTATTCGTAATTATAGCATAACGATATTCTGAGAATTCAATAAATATAGAATTCAACTTTAATTCAAAAAAATATATCTTAAATATTAAATTTTTGTTTTACAAAATATTGAATATATACATAATATGCTCTTACTTCTATATTTGGGATCTATTATAATATAAGGTGGTTTCTCAAAATGCCTTTAAAAGTGTACCTTATATACCTACCAAGGCAAAGTACGGCATAGAAGTAGATATGGTCCTTATAGCTTTGGGACGGGTAATTCGTTTGGACCGAAAATTTTGGTTTCTGGAATGAGAACTTAAAGCGTAAAATAACATTTTGCAGTCTGACCATTTATGAAAAGGAAATTAATAATCCATAGAGTTATTTTTATTTTTTTGAGCTTAGTGCATTGATGTTATGCAATTCTAAGCTCTGGGGGCATGAAAATGTACCTAAATCTTGGAATTAATCGGTAATTATCAAGATTCCGAAGAAGGGAAACCGACAAATAAGCTCTAACTGGAGGGGTATCTCTCTCCTGCCAACCAACATGAAAATCCTCAGCCAGATCATACTAAGCCTCATTTCCGAGCCATTAACAACGTTCTACGTAGAAATCAAGCTGGCTTTCGCCCTCAAAGATCTTGTATAGATCATATAAACACTGTACGTATTATCGTAGAGAAATCCGAGAAATTCAACTCTACGTTATATTTAGTTTTCATAGATTTTCTGAAAGCGTTTGACACCTTTGATAGGGAAGCAATATGAGTGGCACTTCGAGCTAGAGGTATTTCTGACAAAATGAGCAATATCATAAAAGCGTCGTATACGTGGTCCTCATGTCGAGTTTTATACGGCAAACTGCTAAGCGATCCTTTTGAATCGCCCTTGCTCTTTATCACCGTTCCTGAATTGGTATTTGAAGCAGCTAAATTAAATAGTTTTGGAATCAACAGGAAATTTAATCGTTAACTTAGGAGATCTAGTCATTCGGACCTTCAAAACCCAATTAGATAGACTCGCCACAGAAGCCTCAAAACGAAAAGCTTGAGGGTAAGCCCTCTTGAAACCCTTGAAAACGTAGACCAATTCGAGTATCTTGGAAGCCAAATTACATGATCCGGAGAAGCATTGGACGATGTAGACTGCAGAATTCCTAAAGCCATAGCTGCCTTTGGACAACTAAATAGATTCTGGCGAAAACCGAATATCCGGCGAAAAACCAAAATACGAGTATTTAACGCATGTATAAGGTCGGTGCAGTTGTATGGTTGTGAGACATGGTTCATTACCCGTATTATTGTCAATAAGCTCCAAACAGTTTTCAATCGATGTCTTAGAAGCGTATTACGTATATGGTTGCCCCGAACCATTACCAATGTGCGCCTTAGGGAACTTTGCGATCAAAAACCAATCGAAATTAAAATTTGCAAGCGTAAATACGGTTGCTTGGGTCACACGCTGCGCAAAGATTATGATTATGATTCTGGAATGGAACCCACAAGGCAATCGATCCAGAGGCAGACCTAAAATGACCTGGCGCAGAACGCTCAACCAGGAGACCGGGAAATCCATCATCGAGCTACGAGCAATGGCGCGAAACGAGGAACATTGAAAATCCTTTGTTAATAATGAATGACTACGTTTATAATTGCTTTAAATTATTAATATGTCCCTAATAAATAATAAAGCTTTTGGGGTATACATACAATTAATTTCACTAAAAGCTCAAAAGTTGTCCACTGAATTGTTAATTAAAAAATTTAATATATTGTAGATCAATAAATCAATTATAAAAATAAAATTATGAAAAATTAAAAAGCAAATATATTTAAATAAATAAAATTTTTTATTTTAATATAATATTTAATTATTTCTCAAGGAGCTAATAAATAAATTATAATCTCTTTATTCGTTTAGGAAATATGGCTTCAAAGAAAAGTCTAAAAATGAAAGCCAAATTTTCAGTTATCAATAATTTGCTAAATATTCTTAATTTTGCAAATAAATAAAGCTAGTAGCTCTACCAAATATGTAAAAATCATCAAAATTGGATGAGTCAGGGTATATACAGGGTGCGCCAGAGAAACTTACTTATTTGAAAAATTCCCGCGCGGTGTGTCGGGTGGGTAGAGGGGCGAGAGAGGGCACATCTGGAGGGGAAAGTTCCCAAGGTTGTTTCTCCCTCCACCCTCCTTTCAGTCAGTTGCCATCATGCTCTGGTCTAGAGAGCAGCGGGCCTTCGCAGTCGAGAGCTTCTTTGCTAACGGTCGCTCACTTGTTGCTACGCAACGTGCCTTCCGCGCTCGCTTTGAAATTCCTCCTCACAGACTCGTTCCTGGCCGTAATTCGATTCTGTCGTGGGTTAACTCATTTCGGGAGTGTGGAAGTGTCGCTAAACCCAGAAATGGACTTCAACGGACCATCAGAACTCCGGAAAATGTCGAAAGAGTGAGGCAGTCAGTTGTGCGTTCTCCCCGGCGTTCGGCTACCAAACACGCAGCTGCTATGGGAATTTCTGAAACCACTGTTCGACGAATTCTCCACGAAGACCTTCACTTTCATCCCTATAAATTGGCTGTTGTGCAAGAATTAACTGAACGCGATTTTGTTGCCCGTCAAAATGCCTGTGAAATGCTGGTTGACAACCTGCCTGAAGACGCGGTCGTTTTTTTCAGTGACGAGGCTCACTTCCACATTTCCGGCTGCGTCAACAAGCAAATCATGCGTTATTGGCGTGAGCTTCACCAGAAGCCACTTAACTGTGAGCGAGTTACTGTCTGGTGTGCGATGTCGGTAATGGGAATAATTGGTCCTTATTTTTATGAAGAAAACGAACGCGCAGTTCCAAGACTCGAAGAAATGGACGTTAGGAACGTGTGGTTTCAGCAAGATGGAGCCACAGCACACACAGCACGAGACTCAATGAATTTGTTGCGACAACATTTCCCCGACCGCCTCATCTCTCTCAGAGGCGATCTCCAATGGCCGGCACGCTCTCCAGATTTGACGCCATGCGATTACTTTTTATGGGGTTATTTGAAATCTCTGGTTTATGTCGATCGACCACGGACCATAGCACAACTCAAGAAGAACATTCGCGACGCCATTGCCAACATACCGATTGATATGCTGCAAAGAGTGGATACGAATTTCAAAAATCGACTTCATCAGTGTAATCAGTGCGCAATGGGGGTCGCCATTTATCCGATGTAATTTTCAAGACTGCATGGAAAAAAATTGGGATATTCTTAAATAAAAAAAAATTAAAACAATAATTGAAGTACTTTTGTTTTTATTGACCTTTCAAATAAGTAAGTTTCTCTGGCGCACCCCGTATATGCAGGATTACAAATAATTGTATCGCAATTTTTAAAAACGACTATTAAAAAGCTAGAGAGAAAAACTCTGCCTCCATTTATTAACTTTCTCTTAATTTCGAACTAGTTTTCTTACATTTCTAGAATTCTTCATTTACAAATTTTCTTACTCAAAGCTTACATCGTCTAAGGCTTTAAGTGAAGAATCCTAAACAGTACCATTTGCCTAAATTTTTTGGAGCCCCAAAATTACAAACAAAGTCCGCTACTGTCTTTGCATTAATGGCGCTATAATACACATTACTCATACGCAACGTAAGCTTTTTGAAGACCAAGTGCTGCAGTGGCTTTTGCCTTGGCTTTTAAAGTTTTTTGCATTGAATAGAGAAGCCTTGACAGTGTGTGTGAGAGATTTTAGACAATGCACGTGTGTTTGTTCTACTACGTATATATGTATATATGTACATGTGTGCGTGTGTTTGTGTTGGCCAACCAAATGCCATAATGAGCTTGCTAGCCAACGCCCGCAGTTCTACCAAACACATTAAAAGCCATTCATTTTTTTTTGTGTGTGCTTTTTTTTCATGCTTATTTTACATTGGAAAAAAGAAAGAAAATTTTTATTGTAAGCGTTTACATTGCAATTTCTATGCCGGAAACTGCGACTGCGACTAGGACGACGGCGCGTAATTAATTTCCCGCTGCTATTATTTGCTTTAAAAAATAAAAAATAAAATAAAAATAAAAAACTAGCCACGACAATGCAAGCCACTGGCATTTTTTAATTACTTCCATGGAAATTAATTATAAAAAAAAACAAGCATACTATATAGATTACACACTTTTAACAAGTGGCAAAGCAAACAAATAAATTACATTATAAAAACTTCTAAGCTGCTTAAAGAGACATTGCCTTAATAAATTACAAAAAAATAAGGGAAAAAAACAAACAACTTGGTTTTTTTTTCGTTTACTTTGGAACTTCTTCAATAATCATAAGAAAACTTTTATTTTTTTCATTTAAATTTTGTTGTTTGCGGCTTAGTGCATCAATTGTCACAATATTTGGCCAGAAAAATAACTTTGCTGAAATGGAGCTTTTGGCCATAATTTTGTTGTTTTTTTTCTACTTTTGTTTTAAAGAATCTGCTTTAATTTTTTTTTTAGTCTTCAGTTTGCGCTTTTAAGGAAATATTGGCACCATTGACAAAGTGTTCTGTTTATCGTTCAGTAAGTTTTAATTTCTATATTTTAATTAGTATTAAAATATACATAAAAAATCAAATCTTTTCTCATAGCAGGATTATGCATTAATTTATTTTTTCTAAAATTTTTTTTTGCAGCTCTAACTTATTACTTTATACTGACTTCTTATATATAGGTTGTCAAAAAAGTCTTGCGGTATTTTTATTGAATTTTCAATTGTTCATAAAATTGGTTATAATAATGCGATTTAAGTCAAATATGCGCCGTTTTGTGACGGTTCCCAACGAGATGCCAACTTCATAATGCCCCTCTTATAGAAGCTCGCTTCCCTATTGTCAAAAAACTCGGAGAGCCAATTTTCACAGGACTCTCTTGTGGACAACTTCCGATTACCAAGCGCGTTCGTCATGGACAGAAATAGGTGGTAATCACTTGGTGCGAGATCCGGACTATACGGTGGATGCAAAAGAACCTCCCATCCGAGCTCCCGGAGCTTCTGGCGCGTCACCAAAGATGTGTGTGGCCTGGCGCTTGTCCTGATGGAAGACAATTCGGCCTCTGTTGATCAAAGATGGCCTCTTCTGCATGAGTGCTGCATTCAAGCGGTCCAGTTGTTGGCAGTACAGGTCCGAATTGAGCGTTTGGCCATAGGGGAGCAGCTCATAGTGGATGATTCCCTGCCAATCCCACCAAACACACAGAAGAACCTTCCTGGCCGTCAATCCAGGCTTGGCCACCGTCTGGAGCTCTTCCCCGCTTTTCGACAACGACCGTTTACGCTTCACGTTGTCGTAAGTGACCCACTTTTCATCGCCAGTCACCATCCGCTTCAAAAACGGGTCGATTTTGTTGCGATTCAGAAGCGATTCGCTATGCATCCATACGGTCAAAATGTTTTTGCGTCAAGTCGTGTGGCACCCATACATCGAGCTTCTTTTTCAATCCAAGCTTCTTCAAATGGTTTATAACGGTTTGATGACTCATGCCCAGCTCTTGGCCGATGCTACGGCTGTTACTATGCCGGTATCTTTCGATCAATTCAGCGATTTTATCGCAATTTTCGACAACAGGCCTTCGGACCGTGGCGCATCTTCGATCACCTCTGCACCAGAACGAAAACGTTGAAACCATCGTTGTGCGGTGGAAGTGGAAACTGTATCGGGTCCACAAACTGCACAAATTTTATTGGCAGCATGAGATGCATTTTTGCCTTTATCGTAGTAGTACTGTAAAATATGCCGTATTTTCTCTTTATTTTGCTCCATGTTTGCGACGCTATAACTCACGAACGACTAAAAGCAAACAATAATTAATCAAACACGTGTTAGCACGTGAAAAGAGCTTTCCAAAAAGCTCTAGCGTGAACCGATGCGACGAATACAACTAGAACTACGCGCTTGCAAAGACAAGCTTGCGGAAATACCGCAAGACTTTTTGACAACCTTAATGTTATTTAAAAATGATGCAAAAGTTATAGGACTCTTATTAACAGACTGACTTTCAAACCACACATAGAAAGCACAGTCAAAAACTGCCGTCTAAAAATGGCTAAAATGAACTGGCTCATGAATCTTAGTAGCCGACTTTTACTCCGATGCAAGAGAGCATTATATAAAATGATAGTGGTACCAACCTGAAGATACGCTATCCAGATCTGGGGTATGGCGGCTCGCTCGAATCGCTCATGTATTCAGACACTACAGAATAGGGACTTAAGCCTTATTAATGGGTATGAATGGTATGTAATGAAAGGCTATAAAGACACCAAAATAGGCTAGCAATGGGCTTCCCAACGAAGATCCAATAAAAAGGTTTAAAAAATGAAGTTTCAAAATTCTGCTCCAACAAGAGCTCAACCGAAAGAAAACGAAAAGAAGACCGACGGACCAAATGACGGCCTCAGATTGACAGGACTGCTTGATGCTTCTAAGACATCTCTAGCTAAACAAGCTGGATTGGCGACCATATAATAAAAACCCTGCAATTCATAAAAAATATATATATTTTTGATGATTTTGCAAAATAAAAAAATTAGTAATACAAAGTAGTATATAGAGCCAAACTGTTTTAAATATATTTTTGTCCGTTTCCTAATCAGCAAATTTTTAAGGAGCATAAGGCGAATAAAATTATTTTATTTCACAAACATTTTATTTGGTATTTTAATCTTACTATATTTCATTTTCTGTTCTCATCTAAGGTTATCAGCGCTAACACTCAACAACGAGGTTGCAAGCGGCCTTGCAATTCTTGACCAAATATACCCAGAAACATCTCGGCCACTGATTGTGGACCTAGTACCTCCAAAGACTTTAACCAATTTACCTTACTTAGTGACGACGATGATCAAACGGATATTCAAATTTACGACAAAACTGCCAAAGTTAAAAACAATGCTGACTCAGGTGCACCTTCGAATCTTGACGCAACACCG
This sequence comes from Chymomyza amoena, assembly GCA_037043745.1. Taxonomy (NCBI): domain Eukaryota; kingdom Metazoa; phylum Arthropoda; class Insecta; order Diptera; family Drosophilidae; genus Chymomyza; species Chymomyza amoena. The sequence goes on along the minus strand of JBAMAX010002815.1, from coordinate 37,200 downwards.
AAGCTGCCACCAATTTTTTTGTCTAATGTGAACGATATCAATGGATTGTTAACCTACTTAAGAACTGAAATTGAGACCAGAGAGTTCAATTACAAGACCCAAAGGGATGGACATGTTCGGCTAATGGTAAAGAAATTTACAACTTGAAACATATTGGTAATGCTATTGTTAATATTGAAGCGCCCAGAAAGGTAAATGATATTGTGCAACGCTATCACTGTCAAGAATTTGGACACACTTAATCAGTTTGCATCAAAAAATACAAATGCGTTAAGTGCCCAATAAATCATGCAACCATGTACTGTCCCAAAGCCAAAGATTTTCCACCTAAATTTGCAAACTGTCTAGAGACTCACGCAGCTAGCTATAAAGGATGCCGAGTCTATCATATGCGTATTGCATATTGAAACATCAATAGCCGCAATATATGTTCCTCTAATATCTACTTTAAAAGAAGACGACTTTAAGCTGTTCCTTCAAAATCCCGACAGTGACTACAACGCCAAACATCCGTGGTGGGGATCTAGATTGGCGAATCCCAAAGGTACGAAGCTTTATAAATGCATTAATGCTAAGAACTATTCAACATTAAGCACCGGAAAACCTATATATTGGCCAACAGATCCCAGAAAAATTCTAGATCTATTTAACTTTGTAGTATACATTGACGTACCACAATACCAACTCCATATTGAAGAAAACTTTGAATTAAGCTCAGACCACTCTCCAAGTAAATTGACCTATGGTGCAATTATGACATTCAAAAATCGGACATACAAAATCATCGCAAGACGATCTAACATCCGAGATTTTAAAAACTTTCTTGAGAGCAAAATACGCCTTGACGTACCATTTAAAACCGGATATGAAATTGATATCGTTATTGAAACCGTCATTTAGCTGGAGGTTTTTGCACCCCACAATCATTCCAACAAACCATATCTGCCTCTGGAGCTGAGGCAATTAATTAAAAACAAAAGAAAACTCTGAAAGAAGTAGCAACTAAGCCGAAGCCCAATTAATAAACTAATTGCTGAATAAAGCAACTAAAGATCTTAAGCAAAAATTATGGGAACTAAAAAATGCTGCAACATCAGAATATCTTAAAAGCCTTGACCCATTCACATCAGATCTAAGTTATAATCTTTGGAGAGCAACCAGCTATTTGAAGCGGCCAAGCAGAAGGAAAACGGCAATACTTGACAACAATGGTAGACTGTGTAAAAGTGATAAGGATAACATATTCACTCAGTGTTCCAACCTAACTGGGAATTGGACCAGGAAACAGTTTGCCAGATGAGTATGCCAATCCGTCAGACAACAGTCGCAGAAGTGCAAACTGAAATTTGGAGCATAAATGTCAAGTAGAAGGATATGAAAAAATGTATGGTATCACTATTAAAAGCTTACCTCCAAAATGCATTAGACTTCTGTCGTACATCTATAATGCCACGCTCAGACTTGAATACTTCCCAACTCAATGGAAATTTGCCGAACTAATTATGCTGTCAAACCAAAGAAGCCTGAACAACAAGCGTCATCATATCGTTCCATTAGTTTGCCGGTGACATTCGCTAAGGTATTTGAAAAAATACTTTTGAGAAGCATGTCAGTGGTTTTAGGGGACACCAACATCATACCTGAACATCAGGTTGGGTTCAGAAGAGGCCATGGCACAATTGAACAATGCCATCGTATTGTTAAAAAGATAGTAAAGATGCATTTAAAAACAAACAGTACAGCGCTGCGATATTTTTGGATATCCAGCAAGCATTTGACAAAGTTTGGCACGCAGGAGTACTTTATAAAATTAAAAAATGGCTTTCTGCACCGTATTTCCTATTCTTTAAGTCGTACCTCAACTGTAGAAAATTTTATGTCCAATACGCTGATGAGCACTCGGAAATGTACTCAATAAACGCCGGAGTTCCTCAAGGTAGTGTTCTTGGGCCAGTGCTATACACAATTTTTACTGCGGACCTTCCTACAAATGACAATGTTGAAGTTGCAACCTATGCGGATGATACAGCAATCATTTCAACAGCTCAATTCCGCCAATGGCGTCCGAAAATTTACAAGAGCAACTTGGTCTGATTGAAACATGGCTGATAAAGTGGAGAATTTTAGTAAACACTCAAAAATCAGTTCAAATTACGTTAACACTGAAACGAGGAAAATGCCCTCTTGTGACGTTAAATGGTATGTCCATACCAGATGAAGAATCTGTCAAATACCTTGGAGTGCATTTGGATCGGCGACTCACGTGGACAAAGCATATAAAATCAAAGCATATGGAGCTTAAAATTAAAACCAATAAAATGTATTGGCTTCTAGGTCCGCGATCGCAGCTTAGTTTGGAGAATAAAATTCGGCTTTACAAAGCAGCTGGCCAGAGCAATGCAGCTCTGGGGGACGGCGAGCAATTCAAACACCGAAATCCTGCAAAAATACCAATCTATAAATCTAAGAAACATTGCAGGCGCTCCTTGGTACGTAACCAAGAAATCACAAAGATTTGAATGTTCCTTTTGTCAAAGATGAAATAATCAAATCATCGTTAAGATACTGGAAGAGACTGTCAAACCATGGAAATTCGTTGGCTCTTAACTACTGGGCAATAGCTTGGATGTTAGACTTTTAAGAGATTTCATTTCTGGACGTTACAGATGGATTCAAAGATTTTCTGGTTATGCTCCATTAAAATAAATAAGACAAAAAAAAGTAGGTGGCAATGTTGTATTTAAAGTAATGCTACTGCAGTAAAATTAAATAGCAAACGAAAGTAAATAAAAATGTGTATATAAACAATTAAAATAATATTCAGTACTTAAGGCAGCTCAGAGTTAAATCAGTTGTGAACTACAAGCTAAAATAAGAAAAATATCGTTAGTTTGTTTGTAAAATATTACGTTCTGTATAAGCAAATTGTGATGTACTAAACCAAGCGGAACCCACGGCGTAAACTTCATGAGTTTTTGTTGGTGTTGGCTAACGAATTCAGAACATGGCTAGTTTGGGTGCACTTTGGCAAAAACAAGCAATAAGAATAGATTTTATTACTTTTGTCATTCTGATCATTTTGTTACAAGGTGGGTCTGACAAATTTCTTTAGGCATCCAAACAACATGCAAAACTTTAAAGCATAAAGTAATTTTATTTGTTTTAATTGAATAATTTAATTTTAAATATATGATTAAAGCTTTTTACATATAAACTATCTTTTATCATATACATTTATATACTGTAAAGCAAAGTAAATGCTTGAAAGCAAAATAAATTGCTGTACATAAATGCCGCATTTGGAGTGGCCTCAAGAAGTCACTTAAAAGTTATTGAAAGGCATTTCTTATTGTTGAACAAATTGCAGCAGCCGCAGCACAAGCATCAGGATGCAGTGCATCCTTCATATATTTAAAATACTCATTAAAGAGCAATATAAAAGGCAGCTTGAGCATTTTATTTAAATGTACACGAAAAATGCATATGCGCTTATACACTCCGAGAAATAAAGTGTTGATTATTTAACGCTTCTTAACAGTTTATAATTTTTTAAGGAGAGCATTGGCCCTCAAAAATGCGATATGAAATTGATTTTGTAACGCATAAGCGTTGCCATATCCCCATCAACTTCAAGGATTCTGATATAATATCTGAAATTCCTAAAATATATTTTTCTATTTATGTTCCTAAATATATTTAGATTCAAAACTGATCTTTTAAATTGAATTGTAGTGTGTGATTACTCTAGATAATATATTTACTATAAATATTTTTCATTTACCATACGCACTGTGTGCCGCTGTTTTATGGCGCACAATAGAAAAAAAGTGTAGCATACTTTGCAGCGCGCAATTAAATCAACACAACACAAACGCACTGTGGCCATGTTGGACAGTTAAAAAATAAAGTGTAGCATGCTTTTGTGGGCACGCTTGAGTTAAGCCATTAAAGCAATGTAACTTTGGCCATTTTCATTACAAATAAATGCGTAAAACAGAGAATAATTTTAAAATATAATATTTAAAAAAAATAAATAAAAATAAATAAATAAAAATGTATGGCCAACAATAGAGATATATAAGACAAGGTTAATGTAAATGTTTCTTGTAAGAGACAATTCCGAATATATATATTTTTTTTGTATATATTTGTATATATAAATTATATTCGATAATGATCTTTTATATTGCTTATATGTATATATAGTTTGGTACGATTTCTCTAGCTTTACGTTGGTAACTATACTATGGATTTTTTAAAACTTCTTTACCTCTAAAATTATTTTGATAATCTGAGTATACCTTATTTTTTATCAAATGGTATCCTCCAGACTAGACAACTATCTCTCCACTTGAAAAATGTTATAAAATTTATATGTATTTAAAAATTTGTTTTCAGACTCTATGCAGCTCCTTTAAAATTCCAAACCCTACAGACATCCTCGCAGGGACCAACACCATATATGGTATATTTAAAATATTCATCAAACTTATTTCTAGACTTAATATAAGCATATAAAGCATATAAATAATGTATATAATTTTTATTACGGCTTACAAACCTTTATAATTGAATTAACTTCTGCTTTATAATTATAAAAATAAATACATTTTTTTTTGAAATTCTTCTTAGAATACTTCTTTTTCTTCTTTCTATTTTCAATATGCTTTTAATTGCATTTCGCTGAGTGTAAGAATTGAGAGCTTAAGACTTTTGCCGACTTTTGTAGTGTGCTTCATGAAACTTTTGTTGGCTGCAAATCAAATATTACACCCACACACACAAACACACATTTACGCAACCATATACATATGTATACATATATGTATGTGCACATATTTAGTTATAGCCATATCGTTAAGACCAAAAACTGTTTGTACACAGTTTGACTTTTATTATTTTAGTTAAACTTCTTTTTGCCCGGCCGCTTAACCTCACAGCTGTACCCAAATCAAACCCAAGACATGTATAAGTCTGCCTTGGCATAGTATCTGTGTGTGTGTGTGAGTATCTGTGTGTGTATTTGTGCATGTCTTATAAGCTTTTAGAGGTCAGCTGGCTGTCCTGCCTTGGCTTTATTGATATCCTGCCAGAGCAATTCTGTCGTCAGCTGCCAAGTTAGTCAACCAGTCAGCCACATAGCCAAAACTTAATGCCTCAGCCCAGCAACAACAACAACAACAACAATTTGGAGCAATACGTTGCCCCCAACTGCCATGGCCGTCTCATGTCTATTTCGTATATTTGCTTTTGTGCGCCGCTTGGACGGGTCCAATGCATTGGGCCACTAATTCATCAAATTTAGCTCAAAACTCAAGATTAATGACGTACGTGTGGCATATTACGAAACTTGGTGACTTGATGAAATTTATTATTATATTCCTGGAAAGGCCCAGTGCTCTGTGTGTGTGTGTGTGTGTGTGTCTGTGTATCTTAACATATGTGTTGGTATTGGCTTTAACCCAAAAACAGCAAAAACAGAAGCTTGGCCAATATCGTAAAATCAGTTTTATGCCCAACTAATGCCAATTGCTGTAACTCTTTTAAGCCAAGCGCTTGTACTCTTTATATTATATTTAATTCTTATTTTTTTACTATTTTAGGAGCACTTAAGGCAGAAAACTTAAGATGTTAATTGTAAATACTCTACACGAACATTTTATACACTCATAAGTATTTCCTTGGAAAACAACTCATTAAAATCTTTATAATTTGCAGTGTATTAAAATATCAAAGGCCAAATTAATTTATTTTTTTTGCTTTATGACATGCCAGCTTAAAGCTGCTTAAATGTTGGCCCAACCTTTGTGTGTGTGTGTTGGTGTCTTGTGTGCGTTTGTGTGTGTGTGGGCCGTTGAAAAATGTTTTTTAAACACTTGTCCAGACACTCTATTAAAATGTAATTATTCAATGCTAGGCCGTTGCCACTTTACACCTGACACGGGCCTAGCCAAAACCCAAGTCAACCGCCTAAGTCTACCTCCTCGCTCCCCCCCCACCCTCAATTTGTGCGTGTGTGGGTTTGTTTATGTATGTGGCGCCAACAACAACATCACAGCTATTTAGCATAAAGAATCCCTTAAAATAATTACAGTTTACAAACTGCCAAAGCCATGCACGGCCAGGGGGCGCGTGCCTCTTCGTGCTTGTTATTGCCACAGCCCCAGCCGCAGTCCTGGTCTCTGGTTGCTGCTCACCCTTATCATTTGGTATTTTCATCGTCTGGCCCGTCTACAACTGCTTGTTATTGTTGTACACCGAAATTTTTTTAGTGCGGTCGCTATATCGCGTTGCTTTGGCATTTATTAGCTGCTAACAAAATGCTCTACTAGTTGTTTTTGGTAAGACGGAAAGACGTTGGCAGCAGCAATGTACTTTCCCAACAACAAGTGAAATAAAATGTAAAACAAAGCAAAACAAAAAAAAAAAAAACAACAAGCTGGCCATATTTTATAGTGGCATTTGTGCCCCTTGCCACGCATTAAATTAAATGATGTGAAAATAATGTTGGTGTTTGTGTTATTGTTGTTGTTGCACGGCTTGGGGGTAGGGCGAGGGGTAAAACCTAATGCTAAGGCGGCAAATGTGCAAATAATTCGGAATAAAGTGTAACCAAAGGCAACAGACAGTCAAATTGTGGCAAGAAGAGTCAAGGCAGGCAGACAGCATGGCAGCCATGCAGCTAAAATGGCAGCCAGCCGGCAACAACAACCACATTAATTACACACGCACACACACACTCCCACACACAGAGAGCGTGTAGAGCGAGGAGCATGGCCTATACACTCAAACAATTTAACGCACATTACTCAAATGCAAAATAAGCTGTGCATTTTGCCATACTTGAGGTCCTTAGAGATGTGACGACTATATTTGTACGTGTGTATGTGTGTGTGTGTATGGGAGTTTTTTTTTGCTTGCTCTCTTGCTTGGCATTAGCGTTAAATTTATTTCGATTTATCTATGTCGTTGTGCTCATTTACCATACGCACTGTGTGTCGCTGTTTTATGGCACACAATTGAAAAAAAGTGTAGCATACTTTGCAGCGCGCAATTAAATCAACACAACACAAACGCACTGTGGCCATGTTGGACAGTTAAAAAATAAAGTGTAGCATGCTTTTGTGGGCACGCTTGAGTTAAGCCATTAAAGCAATGTAACATTGGCCATTTTCATTACAATTAAATGCATAAAACAAGAGAATAATTTAAAAATATAATATTTAAAAAAGAAATAAAAATAAATAAATAAAAATGTACGGCCAACAATAGAGATATATTAGACAATGTTAATGTAAAAGTTTCTTGTAAGAGATCAACCAAATTTTTTTATTTTAGCAATATAGAAATGCTGGCTTAAGCTTTTTATTTTTGTAAAAGTAACTTGGAAGAGATCAACATTTTTTAATTTTTCAATGTAGAATGAGTGTCTTAAGCTGTTTATTGTTTTTATTGTGCAAATCTGTAATTATCTTTCATTTTATAAATAGGGGTAGGGCTTGTAAGTTGGCACATCTGACCGATTTTAGTATTCCAGCAATGAAAACATCAAAAATTCAAAATTTCTTTTCAATTTTAATGGGTTTTTGATGCGAAGAGACTCAAAAATGCGGTGTGTGTGCTGACAAAGTGTAAATATTGTTTTAAAAGAAATCAGAAAATAAAAAACATTATTTTTGATTGCGCTCAAAAGTGATCAAATCTAAAATAAAAATCAAGGAATAATATATGTGCTGAAACTAAAATTCAATTAACTTTCATAATCTAAAAAGGAACTATTCGGACATACAGTGAATAGACAAATTTTTTGTCCAATGCATTCCTTTTTGTCCAATGCATTCTAAAATGGCGTAAAAAACTTAAGTTGGGACTTTTTTGTAGCTTGTAAGTTGGATCTGTTTTTATTTTCGCCAATCCAGGGTGTAGGAGTCATCTTTGGACATGCCGTTAAATTAATTTTAAATTAAATTTTTACTTCGAAAGTCTTTTAAGTCTTTTTATTGGGTTGGCGTTAATTCAATTTCTTGCCAGCCTGTTTTTATGTTGTGCTAATCGTTCATTGTAACGGCTTACATGCTTGTTAATCTGCATATCCACTGTATCCAGATTGAGGTCATGGTGCAAGGTCGAAGTCCTTACGTACCAATCGCAACCAGTAATAAGGCGCAATGCCTTATTTTGGAACGTTTGTATACGTAAGCGATTCGAGCGAGCCGCTATACCCCAATTCTGGATAGCGTATCTCCAAGTGGGTGCCACAATTGCGTTGTAAAGTGCTTTTTTGCATCGTAGCGGAACGAGGACTTTTTGTGTTCAGAAGCCAATTTATTTTACTCATTTTAAAGCGACAACTTTTAATCGTTTGGTTTATATGTGATCGAAATGTTAGTCGCTTGTCGAGAATCACTCCAAGATATTTCGCTTCACTTTGAATGTTAAGGGGCTGGTTATCTAGCCATATAGCGGGTGAAGTCTTCCTCTTTAATGTGTATAAAATCGACTGACATTTGCTCGGATTTAAGGTAATGTTCCACCTGCGAGTCCAGTTCTCAAGCAGGTGGATATACTCTTGTATCCCGTCAGCTACTTCATACTCACAGGATGATGAGTAAAATATTGCCAGGTCGTCAGCGTATGAAGCGATTAGCATTTTGTCCTTCACAACAGCCTGCAGTAACTCCGTAGGAGTAGGGATGTCAGAAGTGTACAAATTGTAAAGAAGCGGCGCGAGTACACTTCCTTGAGGTACTCCAGCTCTCATCAGCCTGGCAGTGGAAAGCGTGTTTTTGATGCTGATTTGAAATCTTCTGTCCTCAAGGTAAGATCGCAATATTCCAAAGTACGAAGCAGGCAGTAACATCTTAATTTTAGCTAGCAGACCGATCAGCCAAACTCTATCGAATGCCTGTTTGACGTCGAAAAGTACCCCATAACAGTATTCATTGTCGTCGAAAGCTTTTAGAATATGGTTAGCCACTCTATTTACCTGCTCGACGGTGCCGTGTCCTTCCCTAAATCCAAATTGATGGTCAGGTAAATAATTGTTATGTCCATTGATCCTTTTAGCCATCAACGTCTCCCAAACTTTGGCAAGAGTGGGGAGGAGGCTTATTGGACGGTAGGATTCTGGGTCCGACTCATCTTTTCCATTGGTCAGGGAAGTGTTGTGTTCTTATTATTGCATTAAAAATCAGCGTAATAAAAAGAAGAGCTTTCCTTGGTAAGGCTCGTAGGGTAGCATGACATATTCTGTCATGACCTGGGGCCTTTGACTTAGGAAGTTCTTTTTTTACATTGCTCTGTTATTTATATGATTTTTTTGATTTTGAGGAACTGTTATTGAAACTAATTGGAATTATTTTTAGTGAATTTTTTCCTTTTTCGGATATATACCTACTTTTACTATTTTCCATTGCAATTTATTTTTAGTATGGCGACTAAAAAAACACAACAATAAAAACCATTGTGTTGACTTCTCTGGAATGTTAAGCTTTTTTTCTGTTTTTTTTTTTTTTTTTAATTCAGTTTATTGCCCAGTTAAATTTAAAATCATAAATTTTAGCAATCATGCGTTTTTATTTCAGTTTTCTCAAAATCTAACCATTTTTAGGTCATGTTCAAGCTCTTATGAAAATTGTCTGTAAAATGCTTATATTTAAAAATTTTGAATAATTTGCTAATTGTGAATTTTAGTTCTTTCTTTTCTCTTTCCAATATTATATTAACATTACTGCCTATGTGCATTCAATTTCGAGATGTTATCCCAACTTTCACGCCTTTCCCCCATAGCTATAATTTGCATTATCATTTCAGCATTTGCTTAAAAATATTTTATGACTTATTGCTACAATTTGCTGAAACTCCAAATGAGGCCAATCAAATAGCTTTTGCACCACTGTCTCTGCTTACTGTTGTTCACAACTGAGTTTTCACATATTACAAAACAGCTAGCAAATTATCATATCAACGCCGCAAAAAACAAAAACCCAGAAAGACGTGAAAATGATGCGGGCCAAAGTTCACACGCACAGGCAGACAAATTTAAATAAATCTTAAATGAAATTCACCACAAATGGCATGCAAATTTGCCCGAGACGTGGGGAGCACCCCTCAATACGCAGGGAGACGCCTGCCAGTGAGGCCAACAACCAGGTCATTGTGGAATTTACAGGTGAATGCTTTAGTTAGCAAACTCTAGGGACAAACGGCCACAACAGACCAACTAACCTAACCACAAAAAAAGAAAGTAAAACCTCTGTAAAAAAAAAAAAAACTAACAAATCACTCGGCATTATGCACAAGGGCTGGGCAAACCGGTAAGCTGGGAAACGGGGAAACCCAAACTCTGGCCGACTGCCTACCTGTGGCAATGGAGTAGGCGTGACAGGCGGCTACGAAACCCAAACCGGACATTCTTGCCTAATTTCATGAGCTACCAACGGCAGACAGATTGCTGTGTCATTAAGGTCAGGCCCTTGGCATCCTCTCTGTCGAAGACAAAAGGCAAGGACTAACAGGGAGTAAACCAAAAGCAGTCAAAGACAATGGAGCATGAATTATACTATAAGAAGCAACAAAAAAAACAAAAACATAATGTAAAATAAAATAAATACGACAAAGATTTAGTTGTTGTTATTGTAGGCCTTTTGGCCATGTGTAAAAGCCGCTCAATCTTATTGTTGCTGTTGTTATTGTTGCAGCTGGGGTTTTTGTTGTACAACTGTGAGATGAAATAATTTAAAAGCCTCGCCATATGCTTGAAAATCTCATTATGTTGTTTACAAACACATATGTGTATTTTATATAGCTATATATGAATCTGTTTGCATATATGCCAGATTTCTAGCTGTTTAATTATAGATTAACATACTTTGTATTTACAACAGAGTCCAACGGCATACAAACCACAAATAAATGTAATCGATTTTCGAAGCCACATTTGTTGGCTTATTTGCTGGCTTGCTGTGTTGACCCGGCTGACAGAAGGATTCCCAGATTGCCTCATAACGTTAGTGATGTTGATTGGCTCCATGTTTAATTATTTGTTTTAATTTAAGAATATTGTTGGCTCTTTTGTTACGTCGTATACCATAATGTGCATCATTTAATTAGTTGTCAGTGGCAGGACCTTTGCCATTTGAACTGATTTCAATTTGCAAATCATTTAAATGTCTTTAAATTGCTTAAAGAGTTGTACTCAAGTTACTTATAACTTTAAATAATTTATTCTTTCCTTTAAGCAGCTTTTAGTTAGTTCTTTTCAAGCTGCTCCATTTGCTGCAGTATTATTTGTCATCTCATCAATCCTGCCAAGTCATGTTGTTATCAAATCCCAGGTCAGCATCTGCTCAATATGCAGTTCGGGGCACACTTTTGTCTATAACAAACTCCACATATTTTGTAGTACATCATTAATAAAGCTAACTTGAAACTGGCCAGTTAAAAAACATTGCTCCAAAAAGAAAATAAAATATGGTCAAAAAGTGCAACATGTCACTGGAATGTTGTTAACCGCTTTCAACTAGACAGTGTAACAAAATGTAGCCAATGTCTGACGTCACACATGGCACATTGGACACATAGCAAGCTGTCACTTGTCTCTGTCTCTGTCTCACTTCCTCTTACACACTCTCTCTCTCTCTCTCACTATCTTTTTCTCTCATTCCATCTCTCTCTCTCTCTCTCTCTCTCGGGGACACGGGCAGTGACCAGCGAGCGAACATGAGCTGCATTGCATTTTTTATTGGTTACATCGTTAGACATCTGAAATATGTGCAAAGTGTGGAGCATCTATCTCGAAACATATGGCTATCTACGTCACAGTGCCCGTAGCTGTATGTGCATCTATGCATTTCCAAAGCTATTTACCCCGAAAAAAAAAACGCAAAAAGGCTGTAATGCAATGCAGGGTTCGGTTCTTGAAATAAGCAAAGATATTGACTTGGAATGCCAAAATGTAAACTTGTGAAGTTATCTTTGCCTTTGAATTTCTTCTTGGGACTGTCAATAAATGACTTACAGCATATACAAAAATTTTGTTGTGGTTTTTAATGCAGTTGCAGGTTTAGAAGGTAGCAAAAATAGGTTGTTGCATAATATTGCCTAAATTATCAGTTTTTTCCAATGTTCTTAAGTTATTTGCTTCTGAATTTCAAATAAATAGCTTACGTTACTATGGCAGTAGAATATGAGCACTTTGTGCAGGCAAGTATATTATTTCTTTTAGGTAAAAAGGAGTTTAGTTGTATAGGGTGGGTCAGCCGTTGGTTTGGTTGTTAAACACTCATAATTCGAAACCTACCCATTCAAAGTGGATGCTCTTTGACATATGTCAGTTGAGTGTGTAGTTTGCATTAAAATAATTTTAATGAGCTAAAGGGGACGTTCTTTCAAATGTGGCCGAAAAAATCGATTAAATCAAAAGTTACTTATTTGTAGAATATGCGTATGTAAGGATCGATATTTAATAGAATAGAGCGTCTTGAACGCACCTAAGTTCCGCACGCTGAAGGACTTTCTAAAATCTTTAAACGCGTTTTTCCTCGGAGCCATCAGAATTTCAAATACAGTGCTTGATCTAATTTACCGATCCCCTTCATTTAAAGGATATAATTTGTTGTTTAACATTGTCACAATTCACATAAAATACGGAAAAATTCTTATTTTTAAGCAACGTTAAAAACAATTTTTTTTTTAAGTTCCATATTTCAGTTAATTTTTTATCAAAAATTATTCTGATTTAGTACAAGACATAGAGAGTTTCATTAATTTCAATAAACAAACTTCATTTCATTTCATTACAAAAGGCTGGAGAACTGAAATTCAGGATCAATGTTCAGCGTGAAGAGGCAGACAAAAGCCGCCATTATAAATTTCGTCGAGATAAAAATGTTCAATTATTGTACAATAAAAATCGCATTTAACAATCAAAACAGGAAGTTTGTAAATCTCTTCATCATATCACTGATAATTTCCAAACTTCACCTTTTTCGGTCTAGTTTGAAAGCACATCCCCTTAATTCATTTTAGATCATTAACTTGATATTGGCAACACACCTGACAGACATCTATCAAAAGATAGTCTGACATAATGTGGTTATGCTTCTAAAATTTTAAAAGGTAGAATTCTTTTTTCTTATATATAATAGACAAGTTCCCAATTTGAATTGAGCATGACCGCACCCTGTTTTTGGCTTTTAGTTCTTACAAGCTATCAAAAACTAAGAAATCCTCTTGGATGGAAATTCCAGATAAGAATTTCTCAATTTGGCTGCTACATACGACGCAAAGTAAACTTTATAGAGGTGAGTGCTTTTTTCAGCTTGGACAGTAATGAACAGACCAATTTATTTTTGGGAAACTTTGTCGGTAAACAAGGATTCAAGAAATGCAAAATATATTGCTTATAAAAGGTATAAAATACACATTGATATAAATGGCTTTTTTAAGTACCACTTCATGGACAAATTGTTGTGTTGTGAATTATAAGCACTTGCTTATAAAACCTTTTAATTTGATCTACTGCCTAGAAGCATTTTGCACTGCTTTAGCATGCTAAGACACTACGTGTTGTTGCCTAGGATTTTGTGCATCTTGAAACCAAGAGAATCGACAAAAAAGTTAAATACTCAAATATTTTAGAAAATACAGAAAGAAAATTATGAGTTTTCTATAGATATATATATAAAGCTGATGTCCCGATAAGTTTTGAAGACGCCCAAAAAGCGCCAAAAAAATTGTAGGAGATAAATATATACAGCACGTTTAATAATGATAGAACAGTTGGAATTTCGATGTTCAGTGCAAATATATGGTAAAAATAGCTAAAAACAAAATGGATTTTGTTTTGAAGTTAGTGTATAAAAGTTTTTGCATAAGAAAATGTCTATTAAATAAAGAAACCGCAAGAACAAGACCTTCAACAACAACCAAGTCACCATGCCCAGCCAGTTGTAGTGGCATCCATGTAAAGTCCGTCCCAACTGTACCATGTGCCTTCGAAAATCATAAACATTGGATACGCCAAGCGCTTATACATTTTACTGTGACCAAATTATTAAGACGACATGCCATTTATATTGAAAGATCTTTATTTATAAATAAATTTCATTGTCTTTAAAGTGATTCCCTCCTCCTGATACAATGCACTTATGCCAACGGATCTTCCAATCTTCAAAACAGTTGTTTCATACAAAAACAAATGAGTTTAAACGGAATTTTTTATGCTTAGTTTAGTATTTGAGTGATAAAAAATTTAAATTGTGAATAACCTTAACAATAACCTGACTTATGTTATTTTAGCAAGAAGTAGGATAAGTGGTATAAACTTTAACCAAAACAATCGTATTAATCACAAGTTTTATTGCTTATTATTGAAAATTACATTTAGAAATAACCTGTTTTAGTAAATTTAAGGCACATAATCATATTCTCCATCATTCTCATCTGGATTATCTTCAACATTTGCAGTTGACCAGCTAAAAATATCGTTATAAAATGGCATATACTCTTCCAGAATGCTATTTTATATCACAAGCCTTGGCTGATGGAAGTCAAATCGAAAATATCTTAATTTCTTAAATTTGAAAATAACTTCAGTTTTTAACTCTGTAACTGTAAATGTTGAGCTGGAGCTCGAAACCAAATCAATGTATTCTACTGGAACGTAGATACGATCATGCTTGCGAACATTTTTTTTTATGGCTCCAAAATCACGGCCTTTTGGTAAAAAGGAATGAGCGCGTATGGGAAAATACTGATAAACTTTTTCAAATCTTTTAGAATCAGTCAAAGCCAACATAAATCTCATCAATGTATTTTTTTTATTTTGACCGGGAGAGCCGTCGGAAAATAGTTATAAGTACTTAATATTTGCCCCAATATTATTTTTTATATAATGCATTAACATTGAACATACTTCATTGGCTCCTTTGTTAGCGATACCTTCGTGATACATGTAAAATGTTGATTTGCCTGTTTTTAAGTCCGTAATAGGTTAAATCCTGTATATATGTGCGGCAATGGTAGATTTTGCATAAAATCAAATGTTATAACTGCAACATCATTTCGTTCCTTACAAAGATCTTGAACTGATGAAATTTTGCAGTAAAACTTCTTGGCGCGTCTTTTATCATCATTATATTATCATTACTCAGCTACTACTGAACGTTTTGCATTTTATGATAAATTTTATTTTTTTATTTTTATTGATAGTTCTTCGCAAGTTATACATGTGTCGACTTGTGGTCGGCCAAATCTAAAAAAAAGTTTTCATTAAAGTATTAAAGTTTTTTAAAATTTGTACTTTATACCAAGATCTGGATATTTTTCTGTAAACATTGAATGCATTTTTTTGGCATCTAATCGAACATGAATGTCTTTTCCTGCATAATGTGTATTTTTCCTAGGAAAGCAAAGGATGTGTTCATGAATTTTTTGGCATATTTCAGGGGGCACTCTATTTGCTTTTGGGTGACATCTTCTGTTATCTCTAGGACTATTCCCTTCATTAAGCAAATCACAAAGTCTGCGAATTCTGTCTTCAGTAACTCCATATAGACTGATAAATGCTTTCTTGCAGATTTTAACTTTATCAGTTTGCTTTAAAACATGGAACTGAAAAGTATTTTGTCTTTGAGTAGGTTCTTCTTTTCGAGGACATCTCTGTTTTATAGGTAACTTTTCAATAAGTGATTGAAGAAATATATCCTGCTCATCTTTTATTAAAAATAAGTTAATTTTCGAAATGCAAAAGTCCATGTCATCTTGGTGGAAATTCGCAAAACATTCCTTTTTACATCTGCAATAAAAATGTAATATATTAAAGTATGTATGTGGTTTATACTGGTCCCGATAAAACACGTTAACTGAATAAAGGTTTATGGAAAACTTACCTGCAATGTTCACCGGTACATCTTGCAGCTATTTATTTGTCTCGATAATTAGTATATGCCAGTCCTTTAACTTTAGAATATTTTATAACATTTCTTTTATACTTTGAGGGATTACAAGTTCTCTTCTTTTTCGGCTCACCATCCTTCTCTGTTTCACTTAAAGACATTTTTAAACTTGAAATATTACTGTTCGCACAAAATATCGGTTGAATAAAAGACACAAATGTGACATTAATAACGATTGTTGTCAAATTGAAGATTTGAATATTGTGGAACTAATTA
Source organism: Chymomyza amoena (assembly GCA_037043745.1). NCBI lineage: Eukaryota > Metazoa > Arthropoda > Insecta > Diptera > Drosophilidae > Chymomyza > Chymomyza amoena. The sequence goes on along the minus strand of JBAMAX010002815.1, from coordinate 21,025 downwards.
CAACAAAGCAATTTTAAACGTCAAACTTAGTCATAAAAATACTCCCGCCGTCAGTCACTGACTAATGTTGAATTATTTGAAGAGGAAGGATTGTATTGACTTATGTAGTTTTTACCAGAATACGTATCTCCCTATAAGGAACCATTTTCAGCAAAAAAAGCATGTTGCAAAAAAATTTGACTTATGAGGTTTTTGTAATGACCGATTCAATTTTGAAAGAATCTCTTTTTACTGCATAGAAATAAGTTGATTGTATTGATAATTGATAATCAATTTGCCAAAATATCGCTGATACTTTCGTTGGTCAGCAGCTGTTTAACTAAAGTCTTTTGCTTTTAAGAAATTTCTTTAGTCTGCGTACCATTTCCGATACACAGACAGCAAAACTTACATACACTAAAGACTTTTTCGAAAATAGATTCTTTTTTTTGTGGTGTAGCCAACAATAAAGCGTCTGGCCATAATGAGTTGTGTTGGCCATGAACATAAAAATTTAAATTGGCAGCGGTTAACCCTTTGTTGCTGCGACCATTTTTGTATCTATGTGCAGTGTTGGCAAATCATTTTACGTTTATGGCTGCTGCAAAGGCATTTGAATAACCCATAAAACATTTTGCCAACACTTTGGCATCAGGTGCGAAAATGGGCTTCAAAAATCCAATGAATGTCAATGATGTCGTTCTATATAAAATGAAGCAAAGGTGTTAAGGTGTGTGAGTATGTGTGTCCCCTGTTATAGCCACACACGTTTGCGTGTGTGTGTGTGTGTGTGTGTGACCAGTGTGTACATTTGTTGGGTTTAATGCTGCGGCGGTGTTGTAAAATGTTATACACAACGATAAGCTGCATTATCAGCTGATGGCTGGCCTTTATTATCTATAGCTCAGGGCTATATATATGTAGCTGGGTGTGTCAGTAAATATATGTATATATATATATATGTGTGTATGTGTACATATTATCATGTAAATTTAGCCTCCAACAATTTACGTAACTTTAAACAAGCCGCTTGCCATTCGTTGACACTGCGCACAAAAACTGTATGAATAAATAATAAAAATTAAGAGCAGGCTGCAAAACAAATAAAATAATTATGCTGTTTTTGCCTGAAACTTCAGGAACGACGGACCGTCCGTCCGCGTCGTGTGTGCAGTTCGGCGTGAAAATATATAGGGTTGAGTGGTTCCACTTCCATCACTGGGTAGGTAATGTCCTCCTCATACAAAAGTTGGTAAATGAATTTGTCGTGTTGGTACGCCTGGACGCTTGTGGTCGCCATCAGGCCAAAAACGTTTTCTGCGGTTCCCATCAAACAAACAAACAAACAAACGAACGAACAAACATACAAACAAGCAAACAAACTGAAAGACAGACGGACAGAGGGACAGACAGACAGACGGACGGACAGAACGACAGTCAGGCAAACAAACACGGTAAAACAAACAGCAGCTGTTTGGCGCCCAACCAAGCAACCACCCGCAGCCCCACTCCAGCGCTCCTGCCTGCCAACTAGGCAGAAAGTTATCAAGTCTAAATGTTGACGAGTAAGCGCTGGCGTTGGAGGGAGGCCAGGATAAAAAAAAACAAAAAAGAAATCAAACTCATGAATAAACAAAAACCTAAGGAAAAAGTTATTAGTTTTGCCAAGCAGCCAAGTCGTCGGAAAATGCCTGACCATGCTCCGGCCATGGGCCAAAGTCGTGGCACACCTTCAAGTGTTGTACAAATACGCCAAAAATTAAATGAATACCGGGCACAAAGTATCAAAAACCAAACCAAAAAAAAAACAAAAACAAAAATAATACCAAAGAAAAGGGCTGGCCGCGCAATCAACATGAAAGTGCGGCCAACGAAATGAAATACCAGCCAAGGATGCGTCCTTGTCCAAGGTCACGAAGTTTGTATGCTCTTTAGCAGCCGAACTATTAAATCATAATTTAATTAAGGAATGTGCAACAAATTTGAATTTTTTTTTAATTCCAACGACCTTGCTCTGGAAAACGAATCCTAACATATTATACGAATTCTTTTTGAAACCGAATATTTGGTGCTTCCAAACCGAATTTTTTATATGTTTTGAAAATTTTTAAATGTTTTGTTGCAAGCAGAACTCAAAAAAGAATCGGCATAATAAATTTACACATTATTTACTAAAATAATTTTTTAAATATTCTTTGATAGTCTAAGATTTTATTTTCAACAACTTAAAGTGTGATATTATATTTACTGACATTTATTCTTAGGTAATATTTTCGGACTTAAACCACAAAATGCATGCATGCACAGCCAAAACGAATTTTTTTTTTCGACTAATTTGTATCCGAATATAATAATTCGATTTGGTTTTTTCATTTATTCAACAGTTAAGGAACTATACATTTTAGCAATACAATTAAAGATTTTTTTTTTAAATTTTTTTTTACATTTTTGAAATAAAAATTGTATGAGCCTTAGCAGAGCTAATAGCTGCAAAAATGATCAAGGAATGAAAGCATATACCACTTACCGCCAACGAAATCCTTTATCCCCGAATGCCTTTTCATATTTGCTTCATAAAGAGATATTTTTTGTTTCGGATTAATGATTCTCCATGATGACCAACAATATGGAAGTCTTACCTTATCCAGTTATTGAAACTACACAAATAAAAAAATACACATATTATATTTAGTAATACTTGGTCTAATGTAAGTAAAAAAAATAAAATATATATTAGATTTAGAATTATAAAGTCTAATGTTAGTTTATTGATAAGTAAATTGCCCAATTTTTAAATTTTTTGTTAAAACAATAGATCCTAATTAGGCTACATCAAATCAGTTAAGTAAACAATATCCCTGGGTGATATTTTACACTGCATGTGTATAAGGTCCTTCTTAGACAGGACGGATCGATGTATAGCATATTAAATTTATTTCAAGTTATTAAGAGGTATATTTACAGCTTAAATTGTATAAAAAAAAAGAGTTGAAGTGTTGCTATAAAAATTATATTAAAAGAAATATAATGTTACTTTTCAATTCATTCATAAAAGAATCGATCGACAAATTTGAAAAAATGTCGACGGATACGTATAGAGTTAAAAATTCGCTTAAATGAGATTTCGGTTATTAAATTAATAGAGTTAAGATCATACACATTTCCATTTGATTTAATTTGATTAGAATAATACTTACGCAAGTATTGAAAATTTTCAAATAAATTTTAAAAATATTGTTACTAATATTTTAGCTAAAATTAATTGTATAATCAAAATATAAACTTCTGCAATCCATGAAGTTTAAAATTCGCAATTCGCAACATTTGCACAGAAGAAAAGTATAAAAAAATACTACTCGAATATCATATATTTAATATATAAAAATATTTTAAAATTGTATTTGTAAAAACAAAAAACACTGCGTTCCATATAATTCCTTATTATTTTTAAATTGCAATCAAAAAAAAAAAAATACGCTAAAGTGTCTTGTTTTTTTTTTTTCAAAAGCTTAATGCAGATCGATTTATAGATCAATTAAAAAATATAATAATATATTGTATATTATTTTATTTCATACAATTATTTTGGCGTTTATATATAAATTAATTGCACAAATGCGCTAAGGTAATACATTTAATTTAATTAAAAAAAAAAAAAACAAAATTATTTCTTTTATATTTTCGTAGTAAATGCTTACTTTTGTTTAATTATTCTTTGATTAAGTCTTCATCTAAAACATTCTATTGACAATAAATAATTTAATACTAATAATAATAATAATTTTTTAATACTATATTTACCTACAAAGTTAAATACTATTCTTTAAATCATATTAATACTGGATATATGTTTTTTTAACTGATAATAAAATAGTATTTAGTTTTTAAAGTTTTTTCTTCTTATGTGGCCATACCAACCCGATTACCGGGTTACGGCCTGCCTGAAAACGTCTCTCCAGGCGCCTCTGCATTGCGCGCGCCTTCTCCAGTTGGTTACACCGAGCGAAGACAGGGCCCCTTCCACTTGGTCTTTCCAAAGCAGACACGGTCGTCCTCTCCGCCGACGGCCGCTGACTACCGCATCGAACACACGTTTAACTGGAGCATCCTCGTCCATCCTAACGACATGTCCGAGCCAGCGAAGCCGCTGGATGTTGATACGCTGAGCAACGTCCATGTCGTTGAAGAGCTCATACAGCTCCTGGTTGGTGCGGATGCGGTAGTCATCGCCAACTCGTATAGGACCAAAGATCATGCACAGTACTTTCCTCTCGAAAGCTCCCAAGGCAGCTGCATCAGTTAGCGACACGGTCCAGGCTTCCGCGCCGTAAAGAAGCACTGGAAGGATGAGTGCCTTGTAGAGTGATAGTTTTGTCGCGCGAGAGAGGTCTGTACTACTCAATTGCCTATTGAGACCGAAATATCACCTGTTGGCAAGAGTTATTCTGCGCTTGATCTCCAGGCTGACATCGTTGTCGGTGGTAACGGCGGTGCCAAGGTAGATAAATTCCTTGACAACATCGAAAGTATAGCTGTCGGCCGTAATCTGGGACCCAAGCCGCCGCACGTCCCTACTTGACGACAGCATATACTTCGTTTTTTTAAAAACAATAAATTTAAAAAAAAATACGAAAAAAGTAATTTTTTCTTTTTTTGTGTTATAATTTTTTATATCTTTAAAAAAAATGTTTTTGTAAATTTTTAAATTCAATGAAACCGTGAGCCGTGTTATTTTTAAAATATATTATATATAAATGTACATAACTTCTAACAGGTTAAATTTAGGTGTTCTGACTCTAATTCTATTTTAATAAATATATTTTTTATTTTGATTGATTTGATAAAGCTAACCCATATAAGAAGGATTAAAATGCCGTTCACATATTTTATTTATCTTTAAGATATTGTGTTGGTTTAAAAAAAAAGGGAACAATTTTTTTATGAGACTCACCGACAATTCTGAATAATACAAATAAATTTACTTTCCAAAATATTCAGTAATTTTTTTGCAATTAAATAATAAATTAAAAACAAAATTTTTTGATAATTTAGAATAATACAAAAAATATATTAGTTTCAAAATATTCGGAAATTTCCTTGCAATTAAATAAAAAAATAGCAAACAAATTTTTTAAAATTAATTTTCAAAATTTCACAATTGTTTTATTTTTAAGAAATTTAATTCACCATTACTATTAAATATTACCAACGGGTAATCAAAGAAGTTACTGATGAAAATAATAAACAAATTTGTTAATTTTAGCAAATTGAATAGTTTAATTTTGACGGAATATATTCTTTTCAATTCTGGAAAGTTCATAGTTCTGACGTAATATTCTTGGATTAAGAAGTTTCTATTAATTCTCAGGAATGGGCAGCAGGATCTTTGGCGGTACAAAGTGCCATGAATCTAAGATTTTATGAGGCTTCTTTTGCCAACTAATAAAGTTCAGCTGACTGTAGTTCTCTTCAGGCTTTCACTCAAAAAAAGGGCCGACCTTATTTAAAGTTTATATTTGATCAAAATAAGATCTTTCGCGCCAGAATTTTTAAGCATTTTTAAAATACTCTCAGTCCCCATATAAAAACTAAACAGTCTTCCAATGAGTACGAAATGTTGCTTCTTCTTCAGAAGCATACTTCTAAGCATTTTCAAAACAGAAATTTCTGCCTTTTAAGATATATACCATTAAATTATATATTATTTTTTTCAGTGTAAATAGCATGAAGGAATTGGATTTTCCATTAGTTTTGCGTCTGTACCTGTTATTATATCTAAAAATATTTGTTAGGCCCAAGGAAGCATCCAATTTAATCTTGAAGTCGTTTCAAAGAAGCAGATGATTGATAGAGCGTCCACTCCACCGAGAAATGTTTCCCTCCAAGAAACGATTACATTAGCACTCCGTTTCTGACATTTCCTAATTCTACAGCTTTACACCATATAAGAATTAGAATTAGAGAATTATCTGTGTCTCCAAAGACTTTGGCTAGTTATTTTAAAAAATATTTTTCCCACTAGTAACATATTTTGCTCTAAAAAAAATTCCTTTCACAACTATTTTGTGGATGCTCAAATAGAGAAGGTCACTCTAAAATATCCAAGTGTCTCCTCAAACAAACAAACCCTTTATTGCTTGTGACGTACGAGTATCTGAAAGATACTTTCCACAGATAGAGCATCCAAGAGCAGCGAACAACGCCCACGACATTCAATGTAAAATTCAAATGAAAAGGAAAATATTTAAATTTTTGTTAAATAGAAATTGAACCGGGAGCAAATTAATTGAAAATATTTTACATTTTGTGCGTGCAACAAATTGCAGAACGTAGCACTAACTATTTGTATAGGCCGTGGCAAGAGAATTCTATGCTTTTTGTTGTATTTTTTTTTGGCCAATTTGTTGCTATTTGCTTTGATTTTGGTAACCGCAACAACAACAACGCTTACAACAAGAAACATCGCCGTGTGTTTATATTATGGAAAATTCTTGGCATTACCCAACTGCGCTTTGATTTAGGCCTGAACCGGCCGCCTTTTTGGCCATCACTGCTCTGAGCCTTGCTATAAGCTGGAGGAGGCCTGAAGCTGGTCCAGCGGTAGCTGCACATTCCAAAATACTCGTATAGCCAGAGATCGAGGCTAGTGTGCATTTGTAGGCCATCTCTGTGGGCATCTCACAGAGCAAGTAGCTGAGGGCATCTGCTGGGGCTGGGAATGTATCTGAGAGGCTTTTGCTTAAGCACAGTTATTGGTTAATTGGCATTTCAGACATTTTGGCTCAGCGTTTGCTCGTGGCATGCCAAAATGAGGAACATAGCTGCCTTGAAATGCTTCGGTTGCAACTTGGTTGATGGATGGTTGGATGCACTTGGCTCTTGGCAAGAAATTGTTGCATACTTTTAGTTTCTGGCCGTTCACATAGCTAAGTTTCTTAGCTTATGGGCTTCGCAGTTCCGGCAGCGTTTCAGCTTGTTTACACCCTCCTCGAATATGAAGGCTACAGAAAACTTAAAAGCCAAGAATAACTTTTGGATATTGAAGTTGAAATTATATTTTCTGCATCCATAAATTAATTAAAATATTTTACTTGCTCTAAAATATTAAATGAAAGGTTTGCTTCAAATGAAAATATGTCCTAAACTTTAATATATTTTTTGATTTTATATATTTTTTGTTTAATAGTACAAATAATCTTTAAATATGTTTATCTTGGATTAAAGTCGAAACTGCAATACTGTAGAATGTCTTGGTGCCCTGAAATGTGACTATTTTTATTAAAATTATTTCAAAACCATTTTTAAAAGTTTTTTTATTTGTCTCTGATGAGCTTTTTGTAACTTTATATTATATATAATAAATAAATTAACTTAAATCGGAAAAAAAAGGCCTTCAGTCTAAATGCAAATATATGTAAATAAGGTCTTAAGTTTTTATATAAGTGTGCTATAGTCTAAAAATATAGGTATAAGTTTTTTAGCGTGATGTTACTTTAGTAAATGGCAAAAAATAGGCAAAAAACTGATTTGAAATAATTTTTGTGTATTGCTTAAGTAATATTTAAGTAGCACTGTACTAGTAAAAACTGACAACAATTCCTTCTATCAAAAAAATATAAAAAAACCTACACATGGCGTAACGTTACGAAGAGTAAAAGTGGCCATTTGAGTAGGAATACAAAATCGCAAGATTTTTCGTATAGAACTATGTTTAGTATGATCTTAATATTAGGTTTACTTTTAAAGTTTTTAAATCAAATAAGCGTTTCGTTAATTTTGATTTTTACATTATTTTTGTGATTATTTAACTCAATAAAAAAATAAATTGTGGCTCTACTATAAAAATCTTTCTTAGAAGATGTTGGATATACATATTATGAAAGAAAACTATGAAAAATTATAAAAGTTGTAAAACAATATATAATATAAAAATAATAAAATTACAAATATACATTAAAACTCATACAAAATTCTAAGAAATTTAAAAATTATAAAATTTAAAAAAAATTATAACTATTTATTTATTTATTTTTTTTAATAAAGTTAAGTAAATTTAAAAGCTAATTTAACTTAAATTATAACTAATTACCCCAATTAATAAAACAAAAAAAATTACACAAAACATAAGAAATTTGATAAAAAATTACATAAATTTAAAAAAAATATAGTCATGAGAAATTGTGAAAAATTTTAAGATATTTATAAAAATGTAGAAATTACAAGAAATATAATAAATTCCACCCAAAACTATAAAACATTATTAAAAAAATGAAAATAAGTTAATTACAAAAATCAAAGCAAAGAAATTAAAAAAAAAAAGATTAAACAATTTAAAATTTATAATAAATTCAATGTAAATGTATAATGTATAAAAGTATTTAAAAAAAATATTAAAAATATGAACTTAAAAGTATAAAAAAATTTAAAAATAATAAAAAATTATAAAAAATGTAAGAAAATTATAAAAAAGAGATAGTACAGGGTGCGCCAGAGATACTTACTTATTTGAAAAAATTCCCGCGTGGTGTGTTGGGCGGGTAGAGGGGCGAGAGAGGGCACATCTGGAGGGGCAAGTTCCCAAGGCTGTTTCTCCCTCCACCCTCCCTTCAGTCAGTTGCCATTATGCTCTGGTCTAGAGAGCAGCGGGACTTCGCAGTCGAGAGCTTCTTTTCTAACGGTCGCTCACTTGTTGCTACGCAACGTGCCTTCCGCGCTCGCTTTGAAATTCCTCCTCACAGACTTGTTCCTGGCCGTAATTCGATTCTGTCGTGGGTTAACTCATTTCGGGAGTGTGGAAGTGTCGCTAAACCCAGAAATGGACTTCAACGGACCATCAGAACTCCGGAAAATGTCGAAAGAGTGAGGCAGTCAGTTGTGCGTTCTCCCCGGCGTTCGGCTCGCAAACACGCAGCTGCTATGGGAATTTCTGAAACCACTGTTCGACGAATTCTCCATGAAGACCTTCACTTTCGTCCCTATAAATTGGCTGTTGTGTAAGAATTAACTGAACGCGATTTTGTTGCCCGTCAAAATGCCTGTGAAATGCCGGTTGACAACCTGCCTGAAGACGCGGTCGTTTTTTTCAGTGACGAACATGCGTTATTGGTGTGGTGTAAATCCACGTGAGCTTCCCCAGAAGCCACTTAACTGTGAGCGAGTTACTGTCTGGTGTGCGATGTCGGTAATGGGAATAATTGGTCCTTATTTTTTTGAAGAAAACGAACGCGGAGTTACCGTGAATGGAGCTCGTTACAGGAACGTGATCGAGGAATTTTTTCTTCCAAGACTTGAAGAAATGGACGTTAGGAACGTGTGGTTTCAGCAAGATGGAGCCACAGCACACACAGCACGAGACTCAATGAATTTGTTGCGACAACATTTCCCCGATCGCCTCATCTCTCTCAGAGGCGATCTCCAATGGCCGGCACGCTCTCCAGATTTGAAGCCATGCGATTTCTTTTTATGGGGTTATTTGAAATCTCTGATTTATGTCGATCGACCACGGACCATACCACACCTCAAGAACAACATTCGCGACGCCATTGCCAACATACCGATTGATATGCTGCAAAGAGTGGATACGAATTTCAAAAATCGACTTTATCAGTGTATGCGCAATGGGGATCGCCATTTATCCGATGTCATTTTCAAGACTGCATGAAAAAAAACTGATATAGTATTCTTAAATAAAAAAAATTAAAACAATAATTGAAGTACTTTTGTTTTTATTGACCTTTCAAATAAGTAAGTTTCTCTGGCGCACCCTATATAAGCTTGTAAAGAGTTATTAAAAAATTATGAAAATTTTTAAAATTATAAAAGTTGAAAACAAATATATTAAATTATTTAAGAAAATATGAAACAATATAAAACAAAAATAGCTTGCATCTTTTTTTTAAACATTTATTTATTGGCTATCAATCGATAAATTTAAAAGGATATAATCAAATATTGACAAAAATAAGTCGCTACACATGAACTTAAAAAAAAGTCTTAAAAAGTATAAGTAAAAAAATTACAAAATTTTGTAATAATTTATAAAAAAGTACAAATAGTTTTTAAGAATTATAAAAACTTAAAAAATTTAAAAATGTATAAGGGATTTCTTTTATTATTTTTATTTATTTTTTTATTTCTTATAATTTATTTATTTATTTTTAATATTCCTCAATAATTTAAATAATACAAATTATAAAGAATTACAAAAAAATTAGCAAAAAAAGACTTTCTTGAAAACAACTGAACAAAAATAAAATTTTAATCTTTGTAGCTAATTTTTGAAATCTTGCTTCAATTTTGAGCAAAGTTTTAAACTTTTTAGTTGAAACTTTTGAATATTTTTCTTTATAAACACCAAGTTAGACAATATTTTTAATTAATTTGGAATTTTTCAGTCAAGGTGGAAGTTTCTGTGGATATGCCTATATTGGCCTTATTATGCAGCATATAAATAATAAAGTTAGTTATTTTTTAAGGTTTTAAATAGAGAAGAAATAATACGAAATTAAATCAACTCTTTCCAAAAAAATAATTTTCATTTAGATGCAGGTGTCAAACGATTCTTATGTTCCCCGGATCTTTAAGAATTTGCATAATTAGAAGCGAATAAGAGACTTAGCCTGCGATATTACAGCATATTTTAGAGACGATCAGACAAGTCTATAAGATTCTATATTTCTTGAATATACGTCGACAAATTTGTATTTTCGCCCACAGTACAATAGCGAGCCATGAAAAGTATATAGCCAAGTCAAGATGGCCAATAAATAATTTTGCGAAAATATGTCAAAAATATCGATAACATAATATCATTTATGATAAAATCAAACACTTAAAGCTCAGACGTGCTATTGAGAGATCCTTTACTACGGATATATCCTGCGAAATGTACTAACCCTGAGGCGCGCTGTTGGACTAGTTATAGCTATGGTCTCAGCTCCGTGTGAATTTGGCTAAAGGATTTAAAATGAAAATGCCAGCAGCGAAATCATTGTCGCTTACATTGCAGCAAGGAAGGCGTATCCTGGAGGGTGGGCTGAGGAAGGGGCATGTTGACAAACAAACGAAACGAAATGAAACGAAAGCCGACAAATATGCAACAAGAAATTGTTGCCGCCAGTCCAGAACCAGGCGGCGAAATTGAAAAATCCAACAAAAACAAAAAACAAATGAAATGAAATGGCGAACGAACAAAACGACAACAAAAAAAATAAAAAAATAAAAATGGAAAACGAAAGAATGGTTTGTAGAATCAAATTAAAATGCTGAAAAGAGCGGAAAATTATAACAAACAGCGAAGGAAACATGAAAAAAACAGATATACTGCCGCGGTAAAATGCTTGAGGCCATAAGGGAAATTGTTGCATGCAAATAGAAAGAAAACATGCACACAGATACTCACACTCACACACACGTACGTACAAACACAGATACACTCGTACAATTGCAAAATGGACAAAACGTAAAATGAAAAATGATGACAGCGAAGCAGCAAAGATTCAGCTTCAGCTACAATTTCGGATTCAGATTCAGCCGGAGCTACCGCGTTATGAATCATTTTACGCTGGATGAAAGTGTTGCAGGGCCAGCCACGAGGCATGCAACAACACTGCATACATATAAGAAGTAGCAGAAGTAGAAGCTGCGGCAGCAGCAACGAGAACTTCTCATTGACAACATCTTGCAAACGGATTAAAAGCAAAAACTCATTAAAATTATGTTGGCCATGCATTAAATGCAATTCAATGCAGCAAGTGCCAACTGGAAACTGGAAACTATGCGGCAAGGAGATCTATCTGGCAACCATGGCTCACCATTGAATAGTACTGCCTTTGGCGTTGCCAGTTAATGCGACTTTTGTTCAAAAAGAGTAAACACATTTTTGGCACTGCTTACCTAACTACTTACTTTGGTGGTGATGGTGCAGTATGTGGAAAGGAAGGGTCTGTGGCGACACAAACATGTAACTAAAATGAATAGAAATCCGTGCTATGTTAGTTGAGACGGTCACACTGTCCGAGGCATTGCTTGGCGCTGTTTTAATCAAACTTATTGTCGGTTATAAATAGTAAATGAAAATTACTTTTTATACACTATAGCTACAAAAGGTATACTAGATTTGAGTATGTAACATACAGTAGGAGGCGTGGCAGAGCCCAAGTTTTTTGGCCAAAATGCTTATCATAAACTCAAAGTTGAAACAAGACTTTAAAAGACCCCAAAGCGAAAGTTTTCTAACATTACATTTCATATAGCTATAAATTACTGTTCCATTGAAAAATTGAGAAATTTACAACTTACCTTTTTATGACATGCTATTAGAGATTTTTCGTGCATTGAATTCCAAGCAGGCTACAAGCTAAATTAAAAAAACCGAAATCCTTATACCAAAATGATCAAAGCGGCAGAACAAATCTATTGATCATCATCAGGGATGGGCCCTTATCTGTATATGATTATTTTCGGTTTCTTGATAACCAAAAGATAAGGTACAACTTAAACTTCATCATTTATTCCCCATTTCCTTATGAGGATTCCATACTTGGGTTGGTACTAAGCTAATTTGACATAAATTTGGTGGTGAAATTTTAAAAAGAAATGTGTTTTTATAAAAATCTGCAGATTTGTGGGAAAATTATTAATATTGGGCCTCTATATCATACAACTATCATATAAATATTGGACGGACGCTCTTTTTTCAGAGGAATATGAATAATGGACCTTCGCCTTGTGTTACCCTCTAATTGTTGGATCATGAAGAGACTGCCTTCGTGGTGCCCATCAGCGATGCTAACTTATTCCATTCTCTCTATAAATATTCGCTCTTTAAGTCTTGCTCTCGCTGTTTTTTAAAGATGTTTAATATAGCTAAAAAATTTGTTAAGTAAATATATGTAGTCGCTACGCATATTCGACGAGGTATTGAAGTATAAAAAACCTAAATTCGAATCATATTAAAAAAGGATTATCCCTACTATCTGATGGGACCCTATCAGTACGGCTATCAGACCTGTAATTCCATCATATAGCAGGCTTTCACTCTACGCCAAATCTTGCAAAAGACCCACGAAAAACAGATCTATACCCATCATCTCTTCATCGATTATAAAGCTGCTTTCGATAGCCGATAACGGATCGCCCATACACTGCTATGTCTTAGTTCGGTATTCCTACAAAGCTGATTCTTGAGTCTTTGCAGAATGACATTGAGGGTAGACGAAGTACATGCTGCCTATGAACGGCACCTAGGCTCCCATATTGCAGCGAACCGCTACCCTTTTGAAGTGGTTTAGGAATTCACGTACCTTGGCACCGCCGTTAACACCGAAAATGATATCAGCCTGGATTTAAAACGAAGAATCACATTTGCCAATAGGTGTTACTATGGTCTCAGTAAGCAGATGTGTAGCAGAGACCTCTCTAGACCAACAAAACTAACACTCTAAAAGACGCTCATCTGGCCCGTGCTCTTATACGGCGCAGAAGCATAGGCTGTGTCCAAGCACGAACTGTACGAGCTCAACGATGACGACTACGACGCCGATGGAAAGATCAAGTAGAGGAGAATCTATCTTCCCTTGGTATTTCTAATTAGAGAAGGTGCGCGCAAAGTAGAGGTTCCTGGTGAGGTCGGCAATAGCCCGAGAACGGGTTGTATTGGCCTAATAATGAATTATCCCTACTATTTTCAGAATTGGTATCAATTTCATGCTGCTGTTTTGACTTCTTCTACAGGGTGCGCCATTTGAATGTGGTCGATGGAAATATTTTTTCGCGGTGTGACATGTCGCGCCGTCTTGTTGAAACCAAAAGCCTTTAAGACCTTTTTCACGCATTTCTGGTAAAACAGAGTGTGCCAACATCCATCGGTACCGATCCCCATTGACAGTTTTCCCAACTCTGAAGAAGAACGGACCGATGATGGTTTTTGAGCAGACACCGGCCCAAACAGTCACTTTCTGATCATGCAGTGGAGTTTGATGGATAGTATGAGGATTTTCTTTCCCCCAAATGCGACAGTTTTGTTTATTTACAGTGCCAGATAGCGTGAAATGGGCCTCATCAGTCATTAAAATTCGCTTTCAAAAATCGGGCTCCGATTCACTCACTCGAATAATAATTTCCGCGCGTTCTTTGGGCGTGAATCGATTCATGGTTAAAATTGTAATGCAATAACCTTTCCAAAATGTGTTCGACGACGTCAATCGGTTGAAATCTGTCAAAGTTATTCAATATTTCCATCGACCACATTCAAATGGCGCACCCTGTACTTGCAGTATTGTTTTATTCAGATAATAGTTTTGGTAAAGAGTCTTTTAGTCTTCCGAAGACGTAACAAAGATGTTGAAAGTGCCTTCAGAAGCTTTCCATGATTTAAAGTCCTCTTATTTAAAGATTTTATTATATGGTTATGAATCTCATACGAATTTAAATAGGCTTTATTAAGCGAATTTTAATATATTGCGATGAGCATGACATCAAGGAGCAGCACTGGTGGAATATATTCGGAACAATTTTTGTCACTCATCTCACTTATACACATCTACAAGTGGATCCATTTTGGCACTAAGCTTGTCATCTTCAATAGTTTCACTTTCAGAAACCTTTTTTTTTGTTTTGTTTCATACACTGAAAATCAACACACAAAAAATCACAAAAGTCACACCATCGATAACGATACGTCGCTGCGACGCACTCTTTTAGTTTAGCTACGTTTACGAATTGAACTAGAATTTAATGACAAGAGGTATTCCTAATATGATAGTCTTGCATAAAAACCAGTGCCCCAAATATGGTATAGAGAAGCCAATGTCTTAGAAGTGAGAGTATCTTCACTTCGACAACTCCAAGTGAGCTTTTCTTTCTGTTTTTAATTTAATTTAGATCATAGAGGAAAAACTAAACACACATAGAAAAAACAAAATAAAAAAATATACTAAAGTATATAAAACTAAGCGGCTTAGGCAACTGGCCGCAGTGTTGTATATGTGGATGTTCACACACACACATAAAGACGAGATACAAAATGAAAGCCTGCGTCATATACGTATAGGTATATATATATGTATTTTTTTTATGGCTCGTCTTTTGTTAGCCAGCCTAAAGCAAAGCCTTTTTCTATTGCCAAAAGCATATTTGTCAGTGCCTTAAATTGCGACAACTACTTGGAATTTATCATATAGGTCCTGGACTAGTCCCAGTTTAATTTTAATGCAGAAGAACAAGCTCATATAAGATTTATGTTGCGTTAAAAGAAAATATTTAACTAAACAAAAGTATCTTACGAAGTGAATCAAAAGCAATACACTCAAAAATCATTGACGAAAATGAAAGTCAACCAACCGCAAATCCCTTAACACATTTGTCAACACTTCATCATTGTCAGCACACACACAGATACAAACACGCACACACACTCACACACACACACACACACACAGATACAAAGGCGAGAAGAGAGTCTACTGAATGAGAATCATTCGTTTGGCTGACTACAAATATATGTATATGTATGTATGTATGAGTTGGGCATATGTGTTTGTAAGTGTGTGTGTGCGGGTTTGAGGCAACATTTAATACACTTCACTGGCCGGCCTTTGATGCAGCCAAGTGGCTGAGAGAGGGGCAGCAGCAAATGGGGCAGTGGCAATTCCCAACCCGGCCCCCGCCTGCACTTTGGTTTGGTCATCTGTCGCAGTTGTTGTTGTTTGTGTTGTTGTCTTTTTAGTATTTTCGCTTGGCCAACCTTTGGCTTTTGGCTTTGGGTTCCAGCACGCCCCCTTCCTGCCCCTTTGGCGTGCCAATAAGCATGACGACAATGGGGCAAAACAAATCAACAACAATGAGCACAAATAGCAGCAACAATAACAACTCTATCAAGCTTATTTTGATGCCGGGGCAAAAGGGCAAACAAACAAACAAACCAAGCAGCCAACAACTTGCCACTTGCCTCACTTGCCAATGCCTGCGACACCATTTTGGCCACACTTTGACAAACTGTGTCAATAGCATTTTTATTTGTGTCCAATTTGCTGTTGCTGTTGTTGCCATTTTCTAAGCCATTTACAGCGTTTAAACTTAACAAGCGAACAAATAACAAAAAGTCAACACGCCCTACCATAACAATCATAAGTGTGTGTGTGTGTGTGTGTGGGTGTGCATGTTTGTGCGTGTCTGCAAGTGTCAAAAAATGTTTGTCATCATCATCATCTTCGACTGCCGAAGGATCCCAGGAGGATCTACTACGTTTCAATTTGTAAAGGTTCAATGCTGCTGCTAGTGCTGCTGCTGCCTTTTGCTTTCGGCCAAGTTTTATTTGAATTGGTTGTATGACCCGAGTGTCATCATGCCCCCCGCCCCTGCCCGCGCAATCCACCCCTGTACGTTTGGTGACCTGCCAGCGACCTTTGCAAAATCAAAGAATGCCAGCAAACTAAAAAAAAAAAATCTCAAGCACTTTACTCAACTCAACTCAACAATACAATCAAAGATTGGCACTAACACACGTACACACTGGCAGACACACACGCAGACACACTTGTATACAAAGAGAGACGAGGGCAGATTAAAAAGACAAGAAAATCCACAAATGTGCAGTTGAAAAAAGATGGCGCTAGCAATTTGCCTAGATGGCGGCAGTAGCTTTTGCATTTTACGAAAGATGGCGCCAGCAATTTTGCGTGTTGCAGCTAACAACAAAACCAATGTGGTGTAACTTTATTGGAAAAAATTATTGCAAAATTCAAGGTAGAGTTGAAGTCGGCAGTTAATACTAATTTGCTTTAATTAAATACTTAAGAGCTAAGCACTTCACAACTTATGCCTATAATATAATTTATTCTAAATTCGAACTGAAAGAATTCCATAATATTAAAAATAAATTATTTACGTAATAATAGGCGAAAAAAAAATTAAAGACAACGTCTGGATTGTAATCAATTTTGATACTATTTTCAAGGTGTCGCAACTAAAATTTATGGGGTTGAAAAAAAAAACAAAGCGTAAAAGCTGCATAACAAATTTGGGAAAGGACTATCTAAAATAAGGATAAATTTTTATTAAAAAAATCAAGCTTATTTTTTGACTTAAGGGATCTCTTACTATGTAATACATCATTTCCGAGCGCTATATTCCAAAATTTATTACTAGAAAACTACAAATGATTTCGGGAAGCAGTTTTTTGTATGGTTATCATTCATTATTATTATATTATACATAAAAATGACGTATGTGACCGCTACACGTCCTTCACTGCGTCCTCGTCAAAAGTGTTCAGGGCGCACGGGGTGAACGATTTTGACCGATTAGATTATCAGAAACCAAAAATCCTTTAAAATTAATTTTCCTCATCCCCTTGGCTATGGATACCCACGAGCTTTTCAAAAATTTAAAAAATTTTTATAATATATATATTTTTTTATTTTTTTATTTTTCTTTGCACTTTATTCCTGCTATTCAAGGCTGTTAAAAATTTTTGGACAAGAATTTCAAAAAAAGCTCGTGTCTATCTGTTGCGACATGTTTTCTGATGATAAAAATGTTTAGTATGACAAGATCGATCAGGCAGATTTTTGGAAAATGTTCACCCCACCTCTAAAAAGATGACTTTCGGAAAAACACGTTTAAAGATTGACAACGTAATAAAATATATCAGCAGAAACACGAAAAACGACCGGGCATGACCGTGAAAAATGCTATTTTAAGCAGTTTTTAGGAACTCTAAAAAGCTTTCTATTGGCAAATTGAGTTACGATATCTTCAAGAAGCAAAAAAATATCCAGCAAAAACTTGTTTCTATTTTTTTCTAGTTCCCCCGAAACATCCCTAAGGGAGCTATATATTAGGCTATATCAAAAGAGTAAAACTTAAAAACAAAACTAGTCTCTTATGAAATAATAATACATCCCTTATTATGTGAAAGTCTCGTTACCCTAGCTCCTATCATCTCTTAGATCTACGCGGTCATACAGACAGTCAAACTTGGGTATATCGACTTCTCTAGTCACCTTGATAGTAACTTAAGTAGCTTTTGGAGGTCTCCGATGACTCCTTCCGAATATTACATACATACCCTTTGTACCATACCGTACACGGCACAATCATAAAAAAATTATCTTTCAAGTATCTAGACCAATATATCGACAATTCTAGCTTTCAGTCGGGTCCTTATGTTCAAAACTCTAATGCCATTTCGAGTAAACTTCAATGCTCTATGTCAGTAGAAGTGGCAGAAGTCCATAAACATTTGTTGACTAAGTTTTGTAGTCCAACACAGTCGAATCCCTGAAATTAACTTTTTTTGATTGTTTGTACTAAACTTCCAATAACTAAATAGATTTGCTTTGTGACTTAAATTTTGACTGGCAAAATAATGTGTAATGTCATATATTGCTCACCTAACATTAAGAGATATTTTCTTATGTTTTTTTGCAATACGAATTTTATGAAATTCGAAATTTCGGAATCCAAAGTCGTCTACTGGAAAGGGTGGATGTCTGTGGCAATTATTAAGGCTTCACTGTCATTGAGATATGAATAAATAACGACATTAACTGGTCGGCCAGATCTCCACATTTGACACCTACGAACTTAATTTTGGGCCTATTTAAAAAAAAGCGCATGGACGATCTTAAGTTAACTATTCGAGCTGAAAAAAGTAGTGGGAAGAGCAACAAAAATAATATATTTTGTTATGACCAACAAAATCGGAAATTTCTTTGGAAACCAAGATTGAAATTTTATTTCGCCTTCGAAACTTCTCTTGGCAAAACGTTCGGTTTAAATGAAGCCACAATAAGAACTATAAAAAAAAAATGAAATTGCAATTAGGCAATCGGTGATTTCGGGAACGTACCTATCTGTTAAGTCTTCATCATACACTAGAGATGCAGTGAAAGAAAAAATGGAAAAAGCACTCATAATATGGCTTGACGACAATGCCCAAAAATAAATTCCCGTAGACGGAAACAATATCAAACAGCAAGCATTAAGGTTCTATAAAATGATAAAAGACGAACAACCGTCTACATCCACACAATCAACTCCTGAGAAGAGCTACGTATTTTCTGCAAGCACAGGTTGGATGAGGGGATTTCTCCATAGGCATGCGCTTCATAACATAAAAATCAAGTGCGAGATTGCTTCTGGAGATCAGAAAGCCGCCGAAGAATTCCAACTAAAACTTAAAAAAATAATAGCGGATGGTGCATACAGTCCAGATCAGGTTTTTAATGCTGACGAATCCGGCCTTTTTTGGAAAAAAAAATGCCGAGAAGAAATCGCAAAAAAGTGCTGGTGGTTTTAAAGTTGAAAAAGATCGAGTCACATTTTTATTGTGCAGTAACGCTTCTGGAGATCGGATGTTAAAGCCCCTGCTTATCAATCGTGCATTTAAGCCTCGAGCAATTAAAGGTGTCGATTTTGATACATTGCCGGTTAATTGGATGGCCAATAAAAAAGCATGGGTGACAACTACAGTTTTCACAGAATGGTTCATTTAATATTTTGTGCCAGAAACTAGAAAATATTTGAATGAAAAGGGCTTAGAATTTAAAGTTCTTCTGTTGGTAGACAATGCACCCGGGCATCCTCAGTTGGAACACGAAAATGTACAAGTTTTGTTCCTGCCACCGAATACCACATCCCTAATCCAACCACTGGACCAAGGAATTATCGCAACATTCGAAACTTATTATATCAAACGAACATTCCAGTACATTTTGGACACTTTGAACAATTGATGCCTGGAAAAGTTTTCTATTAAAGATTGCGTTACACATGCTGCTTTAGCATTGTCAGATTTACGACCATCAACCTTAAACGGATGTTGGAGAGTAATTTGGCCAGAATATGTAAAAAGTAAAAATACTGTGGAGAAAAATACAAACGAATATCCCAATATAATTGCTTTAGCACACGCAGTTGGTGGGGAGGGTTTTGATGACTTGGTATTCGATGACATTGATGAACTGATGATTGATAAAGTTCTTAGCGAAGACGAAATATTACATTTAGCCTCACAGAATGCTGATTCTATAGAAAGCAGTGATAGTGAAGAACCTGTAAAATTAACTGAAAATTTAATTCAAGAAGGACTTCAACTTGCAAATAAATACAGGACACCATTTCGTCATAAATGATCCCAATGTCGAAAGAGCTGCACAATTCCAACGTGAGCTGAATTCTTGTATGGCTTGTTACAAAGAAAGCAAAGATTAGGAACCAATCACCCATTTTTGTATATGATCAATGTCTTTTTTACGCGGTTTTTTTACACGGCTTCTTCTGGAACCAATCTACCGTATGAAAACAGACTTAGGTGTATATAACAAAACCGCTATAAACGCAAAGTTTTTTCACTAGGGCGTGCTTATAATTCATATCTGCTTTAAGTCGAACTTTCCTTATATAGCGGCTTACTTGCAGTAATTTAGCATCACGAACACACCTTAGCCCTTAGCGAAGTACATCTATCGCAGAGGGCAAAGGGAGCAGAAGATTTTTTCTGATGTTTTCTACGTTGAACAGGGCGACATGCTGGTAGTTTCCGCATCTGTGTTTACACTGCAGATGCTTGTGAAATATGTCACAAAATATTCGTAAAAAAATTTACAAATAAAAAAAAAAAAAAACAAAAAAAATCGCCGAGCGCGCAAAACACTTATAACCTTTGCGCTTGTGAAATATGTCACAAAAAGCTCAAAATATTCGTAAAAAAATTTACAAATAAAAAAATAAAATAAAAAAAAAAAACAAAAAAAACCGAAAAAACCAGTGATTTATTTCGCACTTTTTTTTGGGCAAAAATTCGAAAAATAAACCGAAAAAAAATCGCCGAGCGCGCAAAACACTTATAACGTTTACGCCTCTGCGATTCACTTAATATTTGGTACAGATGTTCGGAAAGAGTGTTGTACCAACACAACAAAACAAAAAAATCGATAATCGAAAATACGTTGCCCGCGAAATTGCTTAAGTTGCCTTACTTTTTGAACACACCTCGTACATACATATCAACTAATAAGCAATAAGTTTTATAGTTACACAT